>JAODKL010000051.1:7902836-7917876 GCA_026780765.1 Petrocephalus schoutedeni
ACGCTGGTATCGATCCGATACCAATACCAACGTTGGTATCGATGCTATCGATATTTGGATCGATCCGCCCACCCCTAATGGCCAACCATATCATTGACCAATAAAATTTTGATTGATTTAATTTTGTTTAGATTTTTTTTGAGTGACGGGAAAGGTGCACTCTGGGGACCAATCAGCTTTCAGCTGGGGGGCCCACGCCCCTGTGGACCCGCCCCATATATGTCCCTGATAAGGATCAGACCGGACAGTGTCGTCTCCCGTCATGGCGTGAAAGTGCCCCAGATCACCTGTCACATGCTGTGCTCGACCATGGCTGCTTTGAGAACAGCTGCTGGCTGGTTGCTGCTGGCTGGTTGCTGCCCTTCAGGAACTTCTCCAGGCTCCATTTCCCAGGACAGGTTTAGAGAAAGCTGGGGTCGGGGGGGGTTACAAATTTAAACACGTCCAGGGAAATCTCGGCAGGAAACCACCACGGATATGATGTTTCTCTTGGAGTGCGGCGCTCGGCTCTGGTGGGGAGACCAGTGGGGGAGGTGGGGGGGTGAGGTCGCCGTCACGTGTGCACCCCATCGCTCCTCCCCAGCTCCAGGGGGCGCCCTTGTTCGGGAACAGGAAGGGTCTTTGTCTGGACCTGCCCATCTGGGTGGGTTATCCACACAGGGATCCCATAGTGCGATCCACATTCTGGAACCACCTTCTGATCCCCCCCATTTGCCTGGAGGACAGTCTGTACCTGTTATTATTTTCTTAAGGTGCTGTGAGGGTTTCTTTTGGAAGGTTTACATTTTTTTAGGTGGGGGGGGGGGGTTGTCCAGACCTGCTCTTGCACGGTCATAGTCCATGGGCACATCCTCCATCTGCACCGGCTTTCCTGGTTCATCCTGCTCTGGAGGATTCGATTCAAGTGCTTTTCCAGATCTGGAAAAGTTGGGGCAAGTTTATGAATAAAGTCTACTCCCCCCATCATAGACACTTTTGGCTTCAGCTTAAACCCCCCAAGGGGGTCAGTAATACACAGGAATTATTGCTATGTTGTGAGTAAGTTGGGATTCTCATGTCGTTGAGGCCGAGCTTTAAGGCCTGGAATGACGATTACGAGGGTTTTAGTGTCCCCAGTGGGTGAAACTTTCTGCGATTTATAATTGTGTGTTTAAGTCCTGAAGTTAAAGGTCCCAGCACACATGTATGTACTTCTCATCGGTACCAGCGATCTGCGGGACCCATTCTGCCGTTTCCTTTCCGACCCTCATGGGTGGGACGGGCTGGTACACAGATAAGCTGTTTACCCACTGCCTGTTTTCTGGGAATCTGCCAGAAAACTTCACTCTGGTTCTGTCTCCGAACAGTTTATCCAAAACACGAACCCTGTGTTGGTCGGTGTGACATTATGCTCTTCTGAGCGGTGAGTTTGTTTTAATGTTCATTCTTAGCATCCATGGATAAGACAGAGAAAGTGGATGGATGGACAGATTTTTAGAATGACTTTTCAGTTTCTGTTGCTGCATTTCGACGGCCCCTGAGGACGCTCTAGCCCCGAGCCCCACGGGCCTCTAGATCTGGAAGGGATGTGTTTTCCGGGGCAAACTGCCCCGAAGATCATCACCCCATATGGGTGGATCGGCATGTGGGTGGTTAATGAGCTGGCTCGGTCATGACCCAGAAGCACGCAGTCTGGAGAAGCCATTCGCTAGCTCCGGAGGCGACACCTCTAAATGAAAAAAGCGACGTCATTCAAAATTGGAAATTCTGCCCATTCATAATCTTGTCAGGTGTTACAGGTAACTATTTTGGTCTCTGAGAAGCGTAGCAGGAGCCTCAGTGAGAGCTGGTAATAGCTGTGACCTCGGTTACGGACCCGTCGGACAGGGACAGGCGCTACGCAGCTTTGGCCGGCTGTCTACCTCGGTCACCTCTCGACTGGGTGTAGTGTCAGGCCCGCATCTCCAGAAATCGAATTTTTTTTCATATGCCCATGTTCCTTGAGGTTTGTGTATTTTAGGCTTAGTTTCAATTGTGCGGTTATAACTAAGGAAGAAGCACACAATAAAAAAAAAAAAAAGATATCTCAGTATGGCGCCCCTTTCTGGGCAAAAACTGAATTGCGGTTCGGGGGGGCGCACTTTGCCATGATGATTAGGGCGAGAGTGTCATCTGTCACCTCTTTTGCTGATTTTTTTTTTTTTCGTTGCCACCTTCTGGCCACACCCGAGGGTGCGACCGCGTCACCGACCATGACGTCACAACCTGCTGTCCCACTGGCGCCCGGCCCTCCTCTCCATTTCCGGCCTGACTCCGCCCCCTAGGGACTGAGACCGAGGTCATGTCACACCTGTTCCCTGCTCCACTGTTGCCCCACCCCACCCCACCCCCGGAATCCTTTATATAAGCTTCGCATAAGGAGGGATAGTTCTCCAAAGCCGTCACGTACTGCAGTTATGCGGCTATTAAGCTAAAATATTTATACCGTAATGTGCTTAGATGGGCTATTATGGCATCGCTGACGTGATGAGACCTGGCATGGCCCCAGCTCCGATGATATCACCGCTAATCCACTCTCCACTACAGCCTCAGCAGCATTCGCCACTATATTTAAATATAGATAATTTTTATTTCTGGAATGCAGGCTTTTCCCATGACAGAAGTCTGTTTCAAGAGTAACTGTAGCGCCCCTCTCTGGCTAACCTGCTAATGACCGTCTCGCTCTCGACCACCTAATAGCGTCGTAATCCCTCTTAATGTGAAATTTTCGCTAAACCTAAATGAAAGAATGAATCTCTTTAATTTAATACTGGCGGGCATTGGACATTTGCCTACATGTGGTGCAGAGGGGCAAGCATGTTTCTGAGAGCGACTGATTCCCTCGTTAATGAATGAACTGTCCTGAGATTAACTGTTCAATATCAATAGTCTGGAGCCATAAGGAGACCATGGCTGATCCCCTCTACCTCAGCCAGTTCACATTCCAAACACGACATCAAGACCTGCACCTCACTATCAAACTCACCAACATGGCCCACGGGACACACACACTAATTCACCCAGTGTCCGATTCATTCATTTACACACACAGGTTCTGTATGACCAGGTTGTTTTATTCTCCGTTATTGTGTTTTTATTTCTCTTTCGAACAGCTTCGACCTTTTATCGCGATCACGCAAATTTGTCTTGCACTTATTTTTATTCGTTAATCCTTGCCCCTTCGCTGGCATGCCATGCCGATTTCCCCACACACACGCACGTACTTGCCGCTAGTAATACTGATTCTGATCCTGATATCCACTGGGCGGTACTTCCATTCCTCTCCTCGTTGATAGGCTCACAGTGTCAGAGATACCGACGCCGCAGTTAATAGGCCGGCCCCTCCATTGCAAGTTCACTAGGCTGGCGGGCTTCACTGGCCTCTTTGAAAGCTGGTAGATTTGACTTCCAAGACCAAGGGCCGATTGTTAAACTTTGGATTTTTGGTTTACGTGTATGTGTGTGTGTGTGGGGGGGGGGGGGGGGGCTGTTGTCCGGTGCCAAGATTTAAGATTCTCTGTTGATTGTGTTTAGCAAGCAAGTGATGATGGCTAAGAGACGAGGGAGACGACAGACATCAGAGACCAGTGGCATTTAAATTCATTGCCATTCCCATACAGTACAGTACAGTAAAATCGCACTATCATCCAGCTAAGCTGCTCATGACGCAGGTATCTTAGAAGGAGAATCTATTTTTGAATTTGGTGGATGTGGTTGTTTTAATGCTGTGAAGCCTCCGATCAAACTCCAGGGATATGAGCAGCGGTACTTAGTGGCTCAGTGGGTTAGGGCCCTGTGCTAGCACTCCAAAGGTTGCCAGTTTAAATCCCATGCGTGGCGCAATGATTTCATCATTGGGTCTTTGAGCAAGGCCCTTAAACTGCTATTGTTTTTTGGGGTTGTCTGATACTGGCTCAGTGTCAGGGGGAAGAAAAATTATGACATTAAGCGCATCTGCTAACTAAAACGTATTTGTGTTAGAAAAGGGGGGTGTCCTGCCATTGTTGGTTTCCCACCAAGCTTTGGTGCCTTGAAAAGTCAAACAATAGTTTAGGTTTTGGCAGAGTGCTCCGTGGGATTATTTGGAGCTATTGGCTACTGGATGATACCCACATGCAAGAAAAGCAAACAAGTAAACCACCATTTTGTCACTTACAAAACCAAAATAAGTGTTATTTGTAAAGCCGATAAATGCAAGAAACAATGTATGAGGTTAACAAAATTGCAGAGTTTAATAGGTTGGGATTGCACTATTAAAACGGTCATTTAACAATTTTTGTATTTCTTTTTTACTGGTTAACTGAGTGAAATGAGTTTTATTTTTGCTCATTTATTTGTTAAATTGTTCGTTTAATGTTTGTGTTATTGTTGGTTAAATGTCTGATATTCTGGTCATTCACCAGTGTGTAGTAGTACATTCGTAATTTAAGGACAAGGACTTTTTCTGCAATTTAAATTTGGCTTTGGAAAAAAATTACTATTTTGAAGAAACCTGAATGAATCTGTTGACTCCCTTTAAAATGTCTGCTACAGTATGTCCATATCTTTCAAAAACAGACTAGCTAGTCCAACTTTTCTCACTCTGACAGGGACTACCCTGATACGTCGCTCTCAAACAGGGACTACCCTGATGTGTCTCTCTCAGAAAGAGACTGCCCTGATACGTCTCTCTCAGACAGGGACTACCCTGATGTGTCTCTTTCAGAAAGAGACTGCTTTGATACGTCTCTCTCAGACAGGGACTACCCTGATGCGTCTCTCACAGAAAGAGACTGCCTTGATACGTCTCTCTCAGACGGACTACCCTGATGTGTCTTTCTCAGAAAGAGACTGCCCTGATACGTCTCTCTCAGACAGGGACTACTCTGATGCGTCTCTCTCAGAAAGAGACTGCCTTGATACGTCTCTCTCAGACAGGGACTACCCTGATGTGTCTCTCTCAGAAAGAGACTGCCCTGATATGTCTCTCTCAGACAGGGACTACCCTGATGCGTCTCTCTCAGAAAGAGACTGCCCTGATGTGTTTCTCTCAGAAAGAGATTGCCCGGATACGTCTCTCTCAGACAGGGACTACCCTGACACATCTCTCACAGAAAAGGAACTACCCTGTCACGTCTCTGTCTCAGACAGGGACTGCCCTGATACTTCTCTCGCAGACAGGGACTACCTTGCCATGTCTCTCTCTCAGACAGGGAATACCCTGTCACGTCTCTCTCAGATAGTGACTACCCTGACACATCACTCTCTCAGAGAGGGCCTACCCTGACACATCTGTGTCTCTCATAAAGGGAATGCCCTGATACGTCTCTCTCTCACCCAGGACCTGCACTGATTCATCTCTCTCTGAGAAAGGGACTACCCTGACACATCCCCCCCTCAAACAGGGACTGCCCTGATACGTCTCTCTTTTGCTCTCTCTCTCAGAAAGGGACTACTCCAGCCTGTGTGAGAGGCAGCCTATCGGACGCCTGCTCTTCCGTCAGTTCTGCGACACGCGGCCGGAGCTGCGGCGCTGCATCGAGTTCCTGGACGCTGTGGTCAGTGCTTTTCCGTCGGCTCCGACATGCCATTTCCTGCGCTGGGACCTGTGGGGGGGTGGGCAGGCCCCCTGCTTCTCCCGGGGGTTCATTCCATAAGGCTAGGGCCAGGCGAAAGCCCGGTTTGGCCTGCAGCGTGGGGCAGGAGTGTCCTGGGCGGAATGGCTCTGGCCCGCTGCTCAGACACACGTGACCTCACTGATGGGGCTTTACGCTGGGCATCTGGTCTCACAGTCAAGCTGTAAAACACTATTTTGTCAAGAAAAATTATGTAAAAGCCCCCATTAACACCAGGAATTCCTACTCAAAAATGTAGACGAATATTAGCGAGCCACGTGTCGGGTGTTAAGCCTTTTAAATGCTGATCGTACGCGCTCCCCTCAAGCTTAGCTGCTGGGGGGGGTCCCTGGGGAGGGGGACGCTGTCCCGCCCGGTCATGTGTTTCCTGGCTGGGCCCGGGTCGACTTCCCCGCGTCCAGCCCGCCACATCTGGGTCTCTGCTTATTTACTCACCATTGTTACCATCCCCCTGTGAATTTGCCCTGGCTCATTCATCCCTGCCTTTTCCTCAGACCTGAACATCTCCACGCTGCCATTCTCCCTTTTCTTCCTCTGCCTGCACTCCTCCTCCTTTCTCCCATGTGTTTTTAATTTAATTTAGCTTTACGTCATTGTCCCCTCGCTGACGTTTTCCCCGGGTCACCTTCCTCTACCTGACCGCTGCTCCCAGAGGCACTTACCGAGCCCCCCCCCCCCCCCTCCCCCGGGGTGGGCATCAGAGTGCACAGGAAAACAGAGGACCTGCATTCCCTCGATGTGTCTCTGCCCCCCCCCCCCACTAGGGGTCTGGCTGGCTGGGGATGTCCAGCTAGAGGAGGGAGGTGTTTCGAAGGCACTAACACAGAGGTTCTGCCCCCTACAGGCTGAGTATGAGCTGGCACCAGACGAGAAGAGAAGAGACTGTGGCTTGAATGTCTTAGACACGTACTTCAATAACGGGGTAAATATTCAAACGAGGTGTCCTTTTCAGTCCCCCCCGCCCACATGTGACGCTCAGGTCATACTACAACGTGTAAACCGCGATGTTTGAAGCTGAGGAAATTAGTTCGCTGGGTTCCCGTGTATCGGCGGGGGTGGGGGGGTGGCAGAGCTGACCTGAAACGTTGGCCTCCTTCCACTTCCAGGTCTCCTGCCAGCTGTCTGTCATAATAGGATTAATTAGCCTCTTTGTTTGTCTTCCCGTTTTCTGCTTTTTTTTTTTCTTTTTTTTTTTTTAAGTCTGCAGCACATTTACCAGAAATACCTCAGGAAGTCGTAGCAGAGTGCAGAGAGAAACTGGAGAGGAGTCCCTGCAAGGAGCTGTTCAAGGAGTGCGCCAGGTAAGCCTGTCAGCCTTCTAGTACCCCCCCTGGGGGAACCCCGCCGTCCCTCCGTTCCCCCCCTCAGGTCCCTCCACAGTCTTGTCGCCCTGCAGGCAATCAGTTATACAGATAAACATCCGATATGGCCTAGCTGAATTCTCCAAGCTAAACGGCCTGGCTCAGACCAGGGGGCCCGCTCCTGCCCGTGGCTCGTGAGTAGGTCTCTGCGCTCCTATGTGTGATGCGTCAAGATAGGAAGACCAATGTCGGCACAAGGGGGCGCCACAGCAAGCATGATAGACCCTCCCTGCCGTCCCAGTACCAAAGCAAAGGCTTTGGCCTTGGCCCTGGTGCTGGTGCTTTAGGTTCGTGTGGCGCCCCCTGCAGGTACTGCAGGTCACTGCCCCCCACATCCCTCCCGTTGGCCCCACAGACACAGAAAAGCTTGGAGTAACATTGCCGGCCCCCACCGCCTACTGTCCTCTGGCCAGGGTGAACAATGGTCCATTGAGCCCTCCTCCTCTGAAGGAACAGACTTAAGCCCCCCCACCCCCAAAGAAGCAGATATTAACAAGGGGTTTTATGAATGGAGCTTGAGGGTGGCTGCAGCTGCTGCCTGTGAGGAGGGTGGGCCATGCCTATGGAGGTCACCCCGACAGTGTGGAGGGGGTGCAGTTTGTAAGCCCCCCAGGCTTACGCGATGGCTGGGAGGGCGGGGTCTGGCCCTGTGGGCCTGTCTTTTATCGTCAGCGGAGCTTAAATTACCAAGTGACGTCACAGCAATCAGCCGTCGGATGTCCGTGAAGGTGGCTCTGGCTCAGCCTCAGGACCCACAGTGCATTAGGTCACGACCCAAAAAGATTGTGGGGGGTGGGAACAGTGAAAGCAGTCGACTGGGGTGGGGGGATGTGTTGTTTTTTTTTTTTAAACCCCACACTTTGCGACCCAGGGAAAATGGTTCCGTGACCCACTTTTGGGTCGCGACCCACCAGTCCGGAAACACTGGTCACTGGTTGCCTCGATCCCTTCCCGTCACTGCCCCCTTGTCCCAGTGTTCCCATCTCCGTTTAAAGCCAGAACAAAATTCCAAGTGGCAAGGCCCTCAGCCCTCCAAGGACCCCCGGGAGAAAGTATGTCGGAGAGCATTCTGGCAGCCAGCGGCTGTGGCCCTGCTTCGCCCGGATCGCCGCAGTGGCGGATTTTCCCGCACCATTCCCGCTGGAGTTCCGGTTCCCGCGGTCGCCTTGAGAGATGGGGGCCGCTGTGATGCCTGCTTGCCAAATTGGATCCCTTTGCGTCTGGGCTGGGACAGAAGCGGCATTGTGGGACCCCAGAGCCTTCAGTATGTCCCCAGGCTGACCTGCATTTGTGGGGGGGTGGGGGGGCAGTCTGAGCTTGTCGCTTCTCCTCTCTCTCCGTCGCACCCCCCCGTAAATTTGCCATCTCCGGCCGTCGCCTCTGTTCTCCCGCCTCCCTCCCACCCCCCCCACAGTCACCCCTCCGTACCCGCAGACCATCCTGACTGCACCGTCCCGGACTGGGTTCACCCGACCCGTCCGGAAAAATTAATTGATGGAATAAGGAGGGCGGGGGCATCAGAACGGAATGAGCCCCCCGCGCATGTCCCACATCTGTTCCAGCGGCCCGCCTTCTCCGGAAAACATTTGTCCCCGCGGGTTCTCGATTATACACGCATTCATGAAATATTTAACGAGCTCCGTAAGCGAGATTGCAGATGGCCTCGCTGACGTGGAGAGAGGCTCTCTGGCCGCCATCGCTCCCCTAGGTACTCACGGCCAGTCGGACGGCTATTATTCAGGCTATACTCATGCTTTTTTTATTTTTGGGGGTGGGACATTTTAGCCATAAACATCATCAGACCTCATTAACGTACTCTCTGCGGCATGCCCCTCACAAATGGGTCGGGCGGAGCCAGTCCTATGGGGGGTTTCCATGGTTCACTACGGTCCCCCCCCCACAAGAGGAATCTTATGGTCAGTAAGACATTAAGCTGCATTCATCGATTTTCATGAGGCAGGACTTCCGATTTCCGAGCATGTGTGCTACGTACGCTCCTTAATTTGAAGGGAATCTGATTTTTTTTTCCTCCCATGCACCATATCCACCCATTAGTCCGTCACGGGATGCGGCTCGCATCACTTGATACTCAGGAAGTGCTAAGTTCACCCGGCACGGCAGGAGGGCGGGGCCGTTTTTGGGCCGAGCCAATCAGAGGTGAGTGCTCAGGTGTGGCCTTAACCTGCCTGCCAATGAGGTTGCGAGCCACGTTATTTTTGTCTTTTAGCGCTAGTGAGAAAAAATGTGGATGTTCCACGATGGCTTACATCTGTCTCAGTGTGTTATGGGAATATGTCGTGTCTTATAGAAGCTTCTGGGTGGGGTGGGGTGGCTGCGTTATAACAGCTAGCATGTGTGCAGGGGGGCGCGTACACCCAGGCACACCTGGGCCGCCGCTCAGAGCACACTGTGCATCATTCATGCATGGAAACCCCCCCCCCCCCAACCCTAGTTGCAGAGTGGCACTTTCCAGGGACGGAACTACGTCAATCTCTCCCCCCACCCCATCTCAGCTTCTTGATTTGTTTTTCCTCTTCCATCTAACAAAAGAGATTTTGTTTAGCCCACCCCCCATGTCTGATGGACCATCCCTTGACCGCAAGGAGGCCGTGTTGGGGCTTGGGGGGCGGGGTTAGATTGTACCATTGTTGCGTGGCCCGCTGCCCCCAGCAGGCGCGGAGGCCCCAGTGCCATAGGCTGAACCTCCGCAGCGGGGCCTAGAGCGCGGCCCGCGTGCCAGATGGCGCTCTGACGTGCCCTTTCCTTGCCTGTTGCTTTTGACGTCAGCCCCGAACATCAAAGCGCAGGGGGGGAGTCGTAAACGGCAAGCTCGCCCCTGCAAGATCCGCCTGTGAAGAACCTGCCAACACCCCCCCCCCCCCCCACACCCCACCCCCACCTTCCCCGGCGGGTAAAATGTGCGGCGTTCAGCGCCTATGCCCGGGGGCCAGTGGCCGCGGCATTCTTGCTTGCTGTAGGGGGCGCTGCTGCCCGGGGCCAGGCCAATGGAAGCGCGTCCCGGGACCGGAGTTTCGGCGCCGGCCTTCTCGGGATACTTGTGCGTGTGAGGCCTGGTCCGAATTCCAGCTTAAGTGGTTCTGTTCCGTTTTCCATTCCCGCCGTTTTGTTTTGCATGGCTGACTGCAGGCGAGTCTGTGTCTGATTAAGGTTCCTTTTAAACCGGCCCGGCTTATTATCCTGAAGCCGGGGGGGGGGCGCAGTATCTGAGATGTCCCACCTGTTGGAGCAGGGAGCCTGGCCTGTCTGAAACAGGCATTGACATGGACCTGCTGAACCCCGCCCCCCCCCAATCTCTGTCTTGTGATGTCACCTTTCCCCCGACGGGAATGACTGGGATACCCAGGCGCATCCCTAGAAGGGGGGCTCGGGGCCTCGGTACCGTCCCTCATATGTGGCTGGGCCGCTGTGTAATTGCTCGGGTTTATTTACATTGGCTGGGGACTTTGTGTGCCCCCCCCCCCCAAAACTGCTAACGGCCGTTCCCGGGAAGTCCCGCGGTAAATATGGCTGCAGATTGCCCGGGGAGGTCACCATGGTGAAAGGCGTCTGTGTCAGGAGCCCCGTGATCATCGGGGTGGGGGGGTCTGGCGCATGGGCCGGCTGTGTGATGGCCCGGTTCAGCTGGCCAGTACTGGGGGTGACCCAGTCCAAACGGCCATTTTTGTTTGTCATTCTAGTCACCCCCAGATGTTTTCGCTCGCATAGGTGAATGACCCCTCTTAATATGGTCCAGATGTGTGCCGGTCCTGCTCGGGGGGGGCGGCATCCGGCAATAGCCCCTCCCTCCTGACTGTGGGCTGTCGGCTTTGTTGGGGGGGCGAAGGTTGGGGAGGGGGTGTTTATTTTGGGGTGGGTGAGGTTATCATGGGGCACGCGGGGAGGCTGAGGCGTACCAGGTACCATGGTACACGGCTCCGCAGAGCCTGGCGTGAGGCTCTCCCCACCCCCAAAATTGTCTGCTAACTCGTCCCCCCCTCTCCCTCTCTCCCAGGATCGTCCGCGAATATCTGAGTGGAGCGCCCTTCGCCGCCTACCAAGAAACCATGTACTTTTCTCGGTTCTTGCAGTGGAAGTGGCTGGAAAGGTGGGCGGGGCCACCGCTGGCCAATCAGAGCCGCTCATTTGGTTGTATTTGGTTGCTCATTAGGTTACATAACGAAACATAAGAGAAAATCCACTGTCGTTCATCTTACAAATAATTATCCATCCATCCTGTAACTACCTATTCCTATCCCAAAAAATTACATTACATATACCCTGAAATTTAGACCTTTATGGCAGCTTTTATAAGAGATTATACATAATATGTAATTTGAAATAAAAAACAGCTGTATCTATGTATCTGTGGAACGACAGTAGCAAACATTATGAATTACTGGAATTAATGAAAGACTTTATCGTCCATTTACACACATTGCCTGTTAAAGTGAATTCAAACATGCACCAGGAGGCCAATTACTGATTTTTTTTTTTCCCTCTCGTCTGCAACCCGTTAGTAATTGAATCGTTTATTTTGCAGGCAACCGGTAACCAAAAATACCTTCAGACATTACAGAGTGCTCGGAAAAGGTGGCTTCGGGGAGGTAGGTTGCCGCTCGGTGCCGCTTGGTGCCACCGGCTCCCCATCGCCCCCGCCATGACCGCCCCATTTGGCGTCCATGCGCCTCCCCACTCCGGCTCCCCCCTGACGGCCCGGCCCTGCCGCCCACAGGTCTGCGCCTGCCAGGTACGGGCCACGGGCAAGATGTACGCCTGCAAGAAGCTGGAGAAGAAGAGGGTGAAGAAACGGAAGGGGGAAGCCATGGCGCTGAACGAGAAGCGCATTTTAGAAAAGGTCAACAGCAGCTTCGTGGTGAGCGCCCTCGCTCGTCGATCCCGCCTGGTGTCCTAACGAGACTGGAGGTACGGGGCTTCCTGGCACATTGAGGTATCGGACCCCGGTCTGGGAACTGCAGATGGAGTAAACCTTAGTACCAGAGTCCCTCCAGGTCTTGGAGTTACTTTGCCGACGGTCGCTAGATCGGAGGTGACACCCCTGAGCATTTCCCAGCCGGCCTGCTGTGAAATCCGGCTTATATCGGATCTTTTAAACTTTCCTTCTTCTTGCTGCCAGGTCCGTGCTTTTCAAGACGAGGAGCACGGCGGGCGTGTTTAAAAATCTGGGACCGGCCTTGGTGGGGGGTGAATGTTTGTGTTAAGTGTTATTATGCTGTTTGACAGGCCGTCATCATACGCCTCAGTTCACACCCCACCCCCCTGTCCGTCATGTATGGCATTGGGCGGGAGGTCATTCCTTACACCTGCGCCCCACCAGCATGTTTTGGTTGGACATGCCCCCTGGTGGAATCAGGCTATTTTTGACAATCTTCTGGCACTTCCTGGACTAACAATCCAGCCCTCTGCCCCGTAACACAAATTAGCCGCCCCGTTGCTCTCACGCCTGCTCCGTGCACCCCCCCCCCCCCCCCCCCCCCCCCTTCAAGCCCAGGCTCCCCTTCGGGCACTACCTTGCCTTTGGCGGGGGCTCGGTTGCCTAGCGACCCTGACCAAACACTAACAGAAGCTGTGAGCTGTGCTCTCCGAATCAAACCCGTAGGTTACCCCCTTCTGCCCGACCCACCACCTCTGCTCCCGCGCCTGCCGCGAAACTTCACTCTGAATTATGGACCTGAAGTGACAGCGACTATGTCTGGGGCAACAGCACCTCCTCTAGGTGGGGTTATCCCCAATCTGTAGCTGGACGGTTTTTACACTCACTTACTGCAGTGGCATAAGAATATGTCTCATTAATACTCTTACGTGAGGTTGTCAGGAATCCAAATAACAATCCAGACCAAGGTTTTGTTTCATCCATCCAGCTGAGCACTGACTCTTTATATTCAACTTGTTGGTTGAAACGAAATCCCCGGATTTTGGACCTTGAGTGGCCACCTCTGGAGGTTTCACCGTTCTGGAGTGCCGTCTGCTGCGTTTGGCGATTCCCTGGAGGCAGCCTGCGTTAGACAGATCGCGCTAACGGCATGCAGCTGTTACAGCTGCTGTCTGCCAGACTCCCCCCCCCCACCCTGTATTAAAAACGGGCCAGTGTTTCTCTTTGCCCTTGGTCCTCATGGAAGATGGTCCACATGGAAGTCTCGTTCGGGGAGAGGGGGGGTGGTCATCCCTCCGTCTGGGGATTAGAGTGGATGATACTCCGCGTGTCCCAGACGGGTCGGGTCAGAGGCCTTGATGAGTGGCCTCGGGCACCAATGCCAAGGCCTCGCCCCAAGGCCTCTCCAGGCGGCCCCACTGCTTTGGAGGACACTTATGCTACACGTGACAGACGGCCTTGTGTCCTGGGTGATCCTGTAGCTTACGGGAGGGGGGGGGGGAAGGGGAGTGCTACATTAACTAGAACTAAAACCATCATTTCTGGTTAATAATCCAGCCTTACGGGCACACGGAGCCGCCAGCCGCTGACGCGTGTGTATGTGTGTGTGTGAGTGAGCACGGGATTATGAGGACTGCCTTTTTTTTCCCATATCACCAGTTCTCAGGCCAGTAGGGAATCTCCCAGCCCCCAGTAGCACTCTGGAGACCTCCCAGTGCCCCCCCCCAACCAGGGTACTCCTCTTGGCTCTGCCTGCCCCAGACCTGGTTCCTTGGCCTCTGATGCCTTGTGTATACTCCTCCCCATCTGGAGCGTTTCGGCCGGACATACCCGGCGTTCCTTTTAGCTAGAAACCTTCCAAGAGAATAACAAGCTCTCTGTGTTAATGAAGATTCATGGTATGTCAGAGGTGCAGGCAGAAATCACTTCCTAGATTAAGGGACGTGTTTTTCCTGTCAAAGATTTGTTTCGGGCCTGGCCGGACTTCAGGCTAAGTTCTTATTTTTATCTTACGGCAGCTGGTAGAGCTGGAGGATCGGGGCAGGGGATGAATGTAACACCCGCCACGCAGTTCCGGATGACGCGCTTCTGCCCCCTACAGGTCAGCCTAGCGTACGCCTACGAGACCAAGGACGCCCTCTGCTTGGTCCTCACCATCATGAACGGCGGCGACCTCAAGTTCCACATCTACAACATGGGCAACTCGGGCTTCGACGAGCAGCGTGCTATTTTCTATGCGGCCGAGATCTGCTGCGGCCTGGAGGACCTGCACCAGGAAAGGATTGTCTACAGGTAGCCCCAGCTAAGGAGACAGCAGGCTCTCTGAGACCCTGCACTCTTTTAAGAGCCCTGAGCCCCTGATTAACATCTATGCCCTGTCAATGACCTGTGTCACAAAACAAGCATAATTGTGATATTATGTAACAGTGCCCCTGGTGGACACTTGTATGGATGCAGGTGGGTGACTGCATGAAAGCACACCACACAGGGCCCCCAACCCAGTCCAATCCAATTATGTTCCAGATTTTTTAGGGCCCTTGTTACTCAGGAGCCTTTCAAATCGTTATAATTTCCCTCTCCGGTAAGGGTGCCTTTTCCGGATCTTGCGGTCTAAATGGTCATTTAATTAATAAACGAAAATGGATTCTCTTTATTTTAGGGACTTGAAGCCTGAAAACATCCTTTTAGATGACCGCGGTAAGTCTCCTTTTTTACTCCTTCGATTGATCTGACATTCAATAGCACCCAAACTGCAGTGGTCTGTAGTGAAGCCCGAGATTTCCGCATTAAATTTTTTTTTCCGGAATACAACTTCATTCCGTTTTACCGCTAAAGACCGCTAGACCTTTCGGAGGTAAATTCCCAGGCTTATCGGTGACCATTAAACGTCGGTTTGACGACTTCCTGAGAATGTTTTCTTTATAAACCCCGACGAGGGGCCTCTGAATGTGCAGTTTAATTCGTCTGTCTTCACTCCCCCCCCCCCACAGGTCACATCCGAATCTCCGACCTGGGGCTGGCGGTCCAGATCCCGGAAGGGGAGACGATTCGGGGACGAGTCGGCACGGTGGGCTACATGGGTAAGAGGCTGGCTGGCGGGAGAGACTTCCTGTTTCCCCTCTGCCCCCCCACCCTTTCCCATTTCAAACCCCCCC
>JAODKL010000051.1:7917976-7934703 GCA_026780765.1 Petrocephalus schoutedeni
CCGACACTGAGCAGGAAATCTTTGGGAATATTCCCCGAAGGTAGGCGCAAAATACAGTTGTCACTTAAAACGTGTTGTGTCCCTCGGTGACAGCTAGGATGCGTGTTCTCTTTTTGAGCTGTCAGTGCCCCCTAGCTGTGGGCCGGGGAATGGGCTTGGCGTTTAGGGCGCCACACCATAGGCCTTTACCAGCGGCCATCCTACCGAGCTGCCTGGGGCTGGTGAGGTGATCAGTGATACGATTGACACTGTCACTTAGTACAGACCGTTCTGTTCAGACAGACGGGTCATACATCATAATGTGTGTGGGGATAGGATAATCGCACTGACTTTTAGGTGTGGAATGAGACTGGGAGTTAGGCTTGCAATGTCTCACTGCCATACAGTACAGTACTTTCCTATGGTACTTTCTAGCGGTTAAATCTTCCGATTCAGTAAGTGAAAATCCAGACCAGGATTTTGTTTCCACCAGCCAGTTGAGTACTCTGTAACTGCGACTCTTTATATTCAACTGGTTGAAACAAAATCCTGGTCTGGATTTTCACTTACTGAAGCTGAACTTAAGTTGCATAGGTTATAAGTCAGAGGCAGTTTGTATGGCCAGATGGAAAGATCCTGATCCAGGGCTCCGTCTCGACCTGGCAGCTCCCGAGGTGATCCAGAACGAGAGCTACGCCTTCAGCCCGGACTGGTGGGGCCTGGGCTGCCTGATCTTTGAGATGATCCAGGGCCAGTCGCCTTTCCGCCGGCGCAAGGAGCGCGTCAAGCGGGAGGAGGTGGACCGGCGGGTGCGCGAGGACCAGGAGGAGTACTCAGACAAGTTCTCAGAAGAAGCGAAGGATATCTGCAGGCAGGTGAGCATTCCAGCTTCTTTCCCAGACTTCTGGAGTCCCTGAGGCTCTCATCTAGGCCATTCCAGCTTTTGGATCTTCATTGTTTGGACTGCGCACAGTATTCAGTCTTCAGCCTCAACTCATGTGACCTGCTGGCCTTAGCGTCACATGACCTGCTGGCCTTAGCATGACATGACCTGCTGGCCTTAGCATGACATGACCTGTTGTCCTTTGCATCACATGACCTGCTGGCTACTTCGTCGTACAATAGATGGGCATGTGTTCCCAGTTGTAGTAGTTCTTCTTCAGATTCTGTACCATATCTCATCTCAATCTGAACCTGACCCACTGATGTTGGACCAGTTACTGTACCGTGGCAGCTGGGCCTGTGACCCAGTACGAATATAGTTTCTAGTCCATGCTGGCACCATTGTGGAAGGAAAAAAATCCACCTGTTAGTAAAATCACAGAAATATGAATGAGTTACAGTGTTTCAGTAGTGCCATTGATTGACGTACAACCCCATACTAATGCTGTGAGGTGTACATTAGATGCTTTGGTTTGGAGTGGGGATAGGTCACCCTGATCCTGCAGTGCTGGCACCCAACAGGATTTCTCTCCTACCTGAACCAGACCTGAGCTTAGGCAGATACTAACTCATCAGGTAGGGTATAAGATCTGCTGGTTGCTGACACTCCAGGCTCAGGGTTGCCTGTCCTGGGTTTAGACTCATTTGTCAAACAGGAATTTAACATTGAGTTGACGTAGTTTTTACATGACAAAGGTAGACCCGTGGTGTAACCCTAGAGCCTGTAAAACGGGCACCGTCTCCAGAACTCGCTGTTCTTTAGGCCGAGCATAAGGATCCTTAACACCACGGGAGAACAGACAGCACCCTGACGGCGGTGTGCTCTGCTGCTAGGACGGCGGCGTCAGAACGCGGCATCAGAACACGGCTCGGCTAAAATAAAACTCGTCCCCCAAGATATAGTGGTCATCCGAGGCAAAGTGAAATATCGACGGGCTCGGCCCGTAAGGCCGGAGTGGAACATTCTGACCCCTGACGTGGAGCAGTTGAAGGTTCTCGTGGGATGAAGTGGAACTTTGTATATCAGGCCTCACTCAGAGATGGATATCAGCTGTGTCTTATAATAGACTAATGTTTGAACAAGCAGAGGAGCTAGAGGACAGGGCAAGATGTGACCCTTGTTATTTCACTCATAATGAATACCGTTGTCTGTGTCAGATGTTGTGTGACTCTGGATGTGGACAGGGATTGCTAAAGTCACTTTCCAGATCCTGGAAGGGGATGGTATGATGTAATCTAAAAATATAACTACTGATAAGGAAAATTAAGGCTAGAGACCCCCTGTGGGAGACACTGCTGTTTTAACCTAAAAGGAGTTGAGTAACCAATAACGTAATGGAGTGTAGCAACCAATCAGAATTGATCGCTTTGACCGGTTGACGAATCATCGCTTGATGATCTCACCCAGCAACGTTCTGGAAGTCAGTTTTCTCCCAACGCTTCTCATCACACCTCGAGTTGTTTGGTGTCAGCAGCTCTGCGATGAACATAAGGGGGTTGTGCATGGTGCTGAAGTGCTCAGACATCATATGCTTAATACCAGCCACTCATATCCATGACATTTATTGGCTTCAACTCAACGCTTCATGGATCCTCCACGGATGATATGGTCACATGCTATCAGCCCCCTGAAATATACACACGTTTCCTTTATATGGATATTATGGCACAGTGACAGTTTTAATTTAAGGAATACGTCACAGCCCCGGAACCATGGAAAGAGATTTAAAAGAGATTTATTGACATTACTTAAGCATGTGTTTTTTGTAGCTTGCCAACCAAACTTTTTCTCGAAAGACGTAAAAGCATATGGTCATTAATCTGGGGTTTTTTATCTCCGCATGGCTGGGGCAGAGAGGGAGTAGGCCCAGCCTGTTAGCCTAGCCACCATTGAAGATTGCCATTCTATAGCCACAGCTAAGATGGAATCCGTGCCAAGTGTGATTTATGCCGGTTTATGTACCGTAAAGCAGAGATGTAGTGGTGGCTATGGGCAGGTATATGGCGTACATCCACCTCTAACAAAATGGATGTCCACTTAAAAACAGTGAGAAACACCAGGAACATTGCGTATAATATCCTTCCATATTCATGGATGATACGTTGTAAAACCTACAGCGGATAGCTGAAATTGTGGATAACAGTGAACCAGGTCCCATATATTATGTGATTTTATACAGTACCGTACAATACTGTACTCTCTCGATTGATTGAAAGGGATTCTGATGTTTTAGCCTAATTCTCAAAAGACAGTATATACTGTCAGAGAAGAAGGTACCAGTTTGTACCTCTGCTTGTCACTGGGGCTGTACCCTCAATGGCCTGCCAGTTGTACCCTGTAGCTGTAGGTAAATGTGCCTTTTGTCTAAATCAAGGTACAGAAATGGACACTGAGGAAAATCCCCAAGGTACAAACAGCATTACTGTACCCCCAATGGTACAAAAATGTTCACTTCTGTATCAAGGGACGAAAGAGCAGTGAAAACAACGTTTTTAATACCCCTCAAAGGATGAAAGAACAATGAAAGAACACAGGCTACTGTTAAACATTTTACAATGAAATATATTGTATCATGTACCTGTGCATTACCTGTACTGGTTATCTTAGCATGTTGTGGGTACTCACTAGCTTAGCTTGTACTTACTTGGCATGCAGTTTGAAACTTATGAACTGCTTCTGGAATTCTTAAAGTTTTTTTTCCGGACTGAAACCGTGGATATGGGGGATCCCACAGTTTGCTTTAAAGGTCTGGGACGTGCTGGCGTGACAGACACCCGTTAACCGTCGCCTTGTCCCGCATGGGCCCCCTTGTGCCACAGCTGCTGGCCAAAGACCCCAGTGAGCGGCTAGGCTGCCGAGGCCGAGGCGCGGCGGAGGTGAAGCAGCACCCCATCTTCCGGGACGTCAACTTCAAGAGGCTGGAGGCCAACATGCTGGACCCGCCCTTCAGCCCCGACGTGAGCAACCCTCGCCTCCGTAGCCCCCGATGCAGGATTTTCCCTTTCCTTTGCCTGTCATGAAACGATAAAAAAAAAAGAACAGAATGCCGACCCCAAAAACTGCTCCCTGTTCCGACTGGTCCCACATAAACTCACACACTCACACACACGCCGTTCCCCATAATTGCACTGTTGCTGTAATCTGAGGGCTTTTAATTTGACGCCATGTGCGGGCCTTTTGAGGTATAGAACGCCCTGTGATCATGTTGGTCAGCCGTGACGCCCGTGTCCCTGCCTCCTGTTCCCCTTGGCGCCCCGACTCCACGGTGCGGCCGCAGCGCTGACAGACAGCTAGGTCGTGTCTCCTGAAGGCCGTCTTGTCTCTCCCTCAGCCACGGGCAGTCTACTGCAAAGACGTTCTGGACATCGAACAGTTCTCCACTGTCAAAGGGGTGAACCTGGACCCCACAGACGACGACTTCTACCACAAGTTTGTCACAGGAAGTGTCTCCATCCCCTGGCAGAATGAGGTACTGCATTCTCAATCTGAAATACAGTACAAGCTTAATGGATAACCAGAGGTGGGTAATTCTGGTCCAAAGAGTAAAAATCCAGACCAGGATTTTGTTTCAACCAACCAGTTGAGTATTAAGAGTCTCGGTCATTGAGTACTTAACTAGTTGGTAGAAACAAAATCCTGGTCTGGATTTGTACTCTCTGGACGTGGATTACCCACCTCTGTGGATAACAATATAAATGTTGCACACTTTTACACTGCTGTTACACAGCTCAGTATTAATAATATATTAATATATTATTATCATAGTATTATCAATATATTATCCAAGTAGCTTCTAATTAAGTTTAAAAAAAAATGTAAAATGCATATGTAATTTTTTCCTAATCACACTGGAGCAGGGGTAGGGAACCTGATCCATGGAGAGCCGGTGTGGGTGCAGGTTTTTGGGATGACCTCTCAATCAGCCAATAAGAGTGCATTTGGTGCACTTTCGGCCAGCCCGGGGTTATTCATTGTGCCGTAGACCTAGTGTGTGTTTGGCCAGGTTCTCAATTTAAAGAAATACGATCAACCACTCAGAAAAAACTGGCCACTTCCAACGTTTGCATTATTAAGGGAAGAGGCATGTATGTAACAGAGGTGTCGATTTCAGGTCCAGAAAGTAAAAATCCAAACCAGGATTTTGTTTCAACCAACCAGTTGAGCATAAAGAATCAGTCATAGAGTGCTCAACTAGTTGGTTGAACCAAAATCCTGGTTTGGGTTTTTACTTTCTGGACCTGAAATTGACACCTCTGGTTTGTAACACAAAATATCACAAAGTAACATATATGTATGTATATATATATGCACAGATATCTGCACAGTTTGAGGGCTGAGCCAAGTAACTTTATTTTAGGTCATTCCTGTTTTCAGTAGGGATAAATGTGAGATTTATATATGCCTGAAAGGAGGGGGGGCTTTTGACTGTATATAACCGAGTTCCACTCTGCTATCATTGGGACAATAACCTTTATTTACTCTTTTGTTCCGGTGAGATAAGAGAAAGTTCTTTAACATGTTGTTCTGCCAGTACACTGAGTTTCAGTTGCATTTAGGTTTTGATGGGCCTCCTTTAAGGAGAGCTTAAGCCTCGTTTTCTGTAGGTAGACGCTGACCTCTTTGTTGCATATTGATTTGTGAATCAAAGTATAAGCCAAGCTTTTTCAAGGGAGCAGTGGTCGGCATTACCGTCCACCAGTGCCGAGCAACACGGAACGGACAGCAGACGAGCAGGAAAATCACTGGATTGGCTCTCCTCTTGGCAGATGATCGAGATGGAGTGTTTTAAGGAGATAAACGTTTTCGAGACGGACGGCGTTCTGTGTCCGGACCTCGACGTGAACCGGCCAAACCCCCCGCCTAAGAGAGGCCTCTTCTACCGGCTCTTTGGGAGACAGGCAAGTTCCGGAAGGAAACCTGAGACCCTTTAGTCGCGGGACGCCTCGGTAGTTCAGACGTTGAGCTCCCAGACTATAGGTGGCGATGACTCCAAAAACACACTGGTCACAGAGCCGTAATAATGTGGCTGGAACATTCAGCTGCAGCAGATAGTGTCTGATAGCCTGAACGTCCACCCTAAATATCGAAAGTTCTCCAGTCAAGAGTTTGGTGGCCATTGAGCAAAGGTCTTAACCTGGACTGCTCCAGTAAAATATACAGGAGTTTAAATGGATTAAATTGTAAGTCACTTTGGATAAAGCATCAAACGTAACCCTAACCCTTACCGTAGGCACTCTAAAGTTCACAGACCTTTAGCTTCGCTAATATGGGCACGTGAGGATACATATTTCTAGCTCCTAGTGTTCCCCAGGCTCTGGCGCCCCCTAGTGTGTGCTCTGACTGCTGACAAGGCCACGGAGGAAGGTCTTCGCCTCTCGGGGGACAAGTAACCACGTGTTCCCTGTTTCCAGGTCTGCTTTAAGAGTGGCTACAGTGACGAGGATGACGAGCCCTCCAGACTTTAAACCACTGTCTGCCAAAAGATCGCAATCTTAACAAAATGAATGTTTTACTGTATTTATGAATTGTATCAAAAGTGTATTATAATTAAAGAAAAAAGTATGAGTTTAAAGATTTTGTACATTTGTACTTGAATTATGTCTAGATGTATATTTTCACTAAAGGTTGTACTGTATAAAAAGCCATATAAGTACCACTTGAATGCATACATAATGTTTTTTTTTTCCTTTGGAATTAGTATGAAAATGTGTATTTAATTATTGTTTTCAAAGCACAGTATGGTATCTGTCTTATTCTTTGCAGTAACATAGGGATCCATGTCTTATGTTCTCATTTTTTTATTGTTTTTTGGACAACACATAGCATTAATGCACCACACTGTTTAGCTGCAAATCCTATGAAGGCGGCACGTACGGAAAGGTACGGTCCGAGCTGGGTAGTGCAGGCCAGCGGGGCCTCAGCTTCGGCACGCTAAAGCATCGTCCCCGCTCGCACCTGATAAGCACACGTCTCCTGCATTGCTCTGGCCCCCTTTAACACCCAGATACACCCGGTCCTCACAGACACAAAACCGCCGCGACTCCGCGTTTTCCATTCAGTCGAAAACGGGGTCAACATAAGACCATCATGCACATCTTCATTCGCATCATTTGGTTTTAGCAAAAAAAGAAAACATAATTACTCAGTAATTATTATGTCCTTTTTTAAATTTTCATTCTTTGGAAATTGTGCTTTGTGATGTGAGCTGTTTAAATAATGCTTGTCGCAAAAAACAAAATAGCAAACAGAGTCTTTTAAATCTGAGAGTAGTATTGGATCGGTTTCATGGATATCCATAGTGGCAAATAAATAACATTCCAAACTGTTGTGTTAAGATTAGCGATATAATACTGACGTCATGGTGCCTAATATTCCCTGCTGATTTTAGTGAGCAACTTTTGGGTGTACCTATGCCTTAAACAATGATAATAACTGGACCTTATGTTAAATGTTGCTAAACACTCACAGCAGACCACTGTCTTACAGTAGAGCCAACGCCTGTCATAAAATATAAGGCTGGCCTTTACCCCTTTTCAGTATTTTTTTTTTAATTTAATTACACTGCGAAGTATGTTATTTGAACAACTCCCCGTAGGGAGTTTTTGAAAACGACAAATAAGTCTGTATGTATATAGTATAATTAAATATGTTTAGTGCTAGACGGGATTTTGCATTATTATGTGTTTTTAACTGTAACTGCGCACACGATCGCGGTGTCTGTAGTTTCCAGCCGACAGACGTGCTTCGCATGTGTTCCTCATCTAGCCTCTATGTCCACACAACATATGTACAGTTACTTACTCTGTACAGTTTCCAAGTGAAATACATTGGCTGCCTCCCGACCCGCGCTTTATTACCAACCATATTTGTACAGGAACAAGATATCGGACTCCACCAAATTAATTATTAATTTGGTCAAATTAATAATCCACCATTCCATTAGTCGTTAAAAGTCGCACTTCTACCTTTTCATCCGAGTTAATCGTACTTGTTAAAGATGCAAAGCGCAGTTTTCTGCTTCTGTGTGAGACGCCCTGAGTATAAACGACACCCCTGGCTTATTACCAGGAGTAGATGTGGTAGATGATGTGTAATTTGTTCAGCAGCCGCAATTAACTAGGAAGGTGACTGAATTATCATGAAACTTTCTCCGCTAGTCTGCCAGAGGATTACCCCGGTATAAAACACGTCTCGAGTCCATTTTCTTGCCCATTTCCCACGAATTTCTAAGAAAAAAAAACTCTTGCCTACCTGTAAAGATAAGCGAACAGTATTGTTTTACCTGCACTTCGTCAAACTGGTGCAGCGGTCGTTGGCAGAGACGTTGACGATTTGGGATGTGATCGCAAGTGGAATATTTCAAGATCTGCTGTTTTATTTCACATTTCGTTGGTTGCCCCCACCTGAAAGCTCCTCGTTTTCAACCATTATTGTATGGACTTTGATGGACTACTTTTAATGCTGTGAAGCCAATGTCTACTTCCGTTACATTTTACAATGTGTCATTTTCTCCGTTTCTACTTTGGCGTTTTTAAGAATTGTCCATAAAACAGGAAAAGTCATGAATTGGCCACGGTTCCCCCCTGTTAGACGTGCTTAACCCGGGCAGCAGACATGCAGGCATTTTGCATGCCATGGAAAATAAAACTCGGAAGGAAGGAAACGCGAACCCTCTTTCGGGTCTTAAAGCTGGTCCTGATGGGGTTTAGGCTACACTCCATTTAAATTCTTGCTTTTAATTTGGAAACAAAAAAAATCTGTAAGTGAACCCCGGGGGGCGTTTTGTAAAAGTGTACCCATTGCTACTTCAGCGCAGTTTTCTGTTTGTTTAATCACGAGATTCTCTGTTGATGCGAAACATCTGTTTATGTGCATGCCATAATCGGGAAAAAAAATAAACGCCCGTAATGCGAGTGAAGTCCACGAAACGACATTCACAGAAGGATTGCCCAAGCTAAAGACGCTTAAGTAAAGAGATCAAAGAGAAAAAGATGTGGACTTTTAATATTATTCTATGATTAAATAACATTATGATATGTACACATACAGCTACTCTGAACTGGCTTGACCACATCAGGCAGCAGAAGGGATTAGTTTACATTACTGAGTAAAGGTAAATATTAAGGAGCTGTTACAGACCTGCTTTGTGTCTCAATTGGGTTGTGTAATAGATTTTATCATAAGAAGGCATTAAGGCACATTGGTTGTCAGTGGTTCGTAGGAAATGTGAATGAGTGATATTCATTTTTCTAAGTGCTAACGAATGGCCCCGATTGCTTTTGTTTGCCCTTTGGGGCTCTGATGTCTATTTGTGACTCTCTAACATGAATATGTGAGAACAGAAGGTCTTTCCCCTATTTTATTAAGGTCTTAAGATAGGAAATCTGCATTAATTGGTTTCAGCCAGGGGTGCTGCTTGAGATTTTGGGCCCCATGAAAGCACATCATGGCCCCCCCAACCAAATATTCCAAATATTTAAGGGCCCGTGTCACTCAGGGCCCATTGGGATTGTCCTACCCCCCCTTTATGGCACCCCTGGTTCTAGAATTTAAAAAAAAAATTGACACTTTCATAATTTTTGATATTTCATGTTACACCTGATAACATATATTGGCCTTTACCTAAGTGGCAGTATATTATTATTACTATTATTATGGGATATTTTATTATCTGATCTATGGGCTTACTGGAGAGACGAATCTGCTACATCCCCACTTTTGCTGGTAAGGAAATAATTTAAAGTTTGAATGTCTGCACAAAGTGCATTTTAATGCCTGTTTAGAAACATGTTACTAATCAAGCATGTATTAGTAGTAATCTTCAGGTTTCTTGTTTGTAAATTATATTCCAGTGCCAACATATCACGCGTATCGGATACCACCTTTATTAATTCCCGGTGACCGATTTTGTAGGTGTACAGTCATGTCTTTCAACCACTGCAGTCAATGTAATTCTTGTACAAGTTCTATCACTGGGTGTTGTATCATATCTGACATTTGTATTTATGAAATAAAACACTGCCGTTTGTATACAGCTTGCACTGTCTTTATTGTGGGATCTAAGGTGTTTCGAAACCCAACTCTGACATAATTTAAAGTCATTAATAAGCACCTGCCATTGCTGTAATCCTTAAGGTATGTTACTAATCTCTAATGCCCATTCTAAAGCGTAGCAAACCATCCATGCATCCATCTTCCAACCACTTATCCAGTACAAGGTCATGGGGACACCCTTGATAGGATGCCAGTCCATTGCAGGACTTGAAAACTATGGGCAATTTAAAGACACAAATTTACCTAGCTGCTCATCTTTGGATTGGGAGAATGGCACAATGGGTCACTACAGATAGGCCACAGTAAAAGAAAAAGCAAAACAGCAGTGTGTACAGTCATACCAGTGGCCTTATTTAAGGTGGGCTAGACTAAACTAATGGGTATTCATTCTGGATTCAAATACCAAGGATGCAAGCTTCACATATGCTGGTTGACCACTGGATAGAGCAGCTGATTTGACTGCTAGCAATCCTTTATTTGTGTGAGGTTTTCTGAGATGATCTGCATTCTGTGATCAGTAATCAGTTAAGTAAGCAAAGCACCTGACCTATTTAGTGCCCTGTAAATAAAGTCTAAGTAGACTTTAAGTAAGTAAACTCTGACCAATACTAAACTAGAAGCCAGTGGAAAGGCATTACAATAGGTGTAATATATGGTTGGTTGCATTTTGTTCCCGTAGTTATATTTTTGCGGTGTATTTTTATTTTTTCAGGTAAATTAAGCCTGAATCTTTGAAATGAATATTTACATTTAAGCTAGAGTCCACTACACAAACAGGACATGTTAACATAACGATGCTATATATAAAATAGTATTAAAATAGGTACGTGTTAAACAATCGAATCCACCTGCAAAACACGGTATGTAACAGGCAGCGGTGTACAATTTTCACAACGCGCCATTATATTCAAAACGTGCTGACACCCCTCCTACAATAATTTCTTTATTATACTGAACATCCAACTGTACTGCAGAGCACTTTTCCATTGGACCATTTTATCTGTCATAATCCCCCCTGGCCCCCCTCTATGAGCACTAGTCATATGATAACCGAAATTATGGGCTTGGAAGTAAATACGCAAGCCTTTCCGTTTTTACGGACGCCACGGCCCGTCGATTGGCCACCAGTCCTGTCAATCAAACCCCGGTCGCTTCTAATTGGTCGCCGACGTTGCGTCCGCACCCCCCGCCCCAAGCTGTCAGAGCACCCACTTCCTCGGGAGGTTGACGGGATGCATTAAAGATGGCTCGCGGAATTGGCTGCGACGCGAACTACGTCCCATTCATTTCGGAGTAATATCGGCGCGAGGTAGCAGGCCCGGCGCGCGCCAGGAGCGGAGCCCCTGCGGCGCCCATAGCCGCCGCGCGCTCGTCCCCGGTCGCGGCGCGCGGGCGTCTCGCGAGCCGCTCGCGCCCGCCCGCCCGCCGCCGCTCGTGCGCCTATTTGTAAATATCGGCCCGGCGGAAAATGGCCACCATGGAGAAGCTGATGAAGGCCTTCGAGTCGCTGCGCTCCTTCCAGCAGCAGCAGGCGCCGCCGTCCGCCGAGGAGCTGGTGCAGAAGCAGTAAGTAGCCAGCCGCTCGCGTCGCCCGGAGGCCCCGGCCGCGGTGGGCTTCGGTGACCGGTCGGGGGAAGAAAAAAAAACCGCGTCACCTGAAATCCTCCCACGGCGGCCGGGCGCGGGCTTATGCGGCGGCCCCGGCCGCAGCCTCCCTCGCCCCTTTTTGCGTTAAGGAGGCTGGGTGCCCCCTGTCACGGCTCCCCTGCCTGGGGAAGCCGAACCCGAAGGGGTGTGTGTTGCCCTTCCGCACGGCCGCCCGCCCGGTGCCGCCTTCGGCCCAGCTCGCTGTCTGCGGCTTTATCGCCAGCTCCTGCGGACGTTTCTCACGCTTATTTATGCTGCTGCCGGGAGATCAGGGCAGATTAACGGCCGCCGCCGTTCGCCCTTCGCCCGTAGTGCGGCTGGACGCGATGCAGGTCGGTCCAGACGTTTGGGAGCCGGGATCGTTGTGTTGTTGCGATCTGGGTCGCATAAACCCAGATTAGGTGAGCTTTTACCCTTTCCCACCACGTAACGTTGCTTGAAAATCCGCCCTGCAGTCTTACAGTTGTAGGGCACTGGTTTGCTGCGGCAGGAACGGTTAATGGTGCGAATAGAGGCACCTTCATGTGCAAACCAGGCTCGTCAAGATGCTTTGGATTTAGATGTTTTCTGTTCACCTCACCTGTCAAGCAGCTTGCTCCCCCATGTGTTGGCGCTCAGATCACAGCCTCCCACCACCTGTTAAATCCAGCGTTCGTCGTCTGGTTGTGCTTCTGATAGTGAGCTGTGTGGATAAGCAGTGAATAAACGAGTGTTTAAATCGGGATATGAGCCGGTTAGGGTAAGTAAGGATTAATTTCTTGCCACAGAGAGCAGCTGGTAATCACCTGCTTGTCGCGTTGTTGACTAGTGTAGGACTCTAAGTGTGGTCAGTTGTGCAGATTAACTCACAAGGCTCAATTCCTGGTGATGAGAAGTATGGTGAACTGCAGTTATGGGGGACTGGATGAGAACTGTATGTCAGTCCTTCTCATTAGCGCTGTCTGTGTTATGAAGTCCGTGTACTAAGCTGTACAGTTTGTTCCTGTGGCACTGGATAAGGAGGTGTGCAACCAAGCACCTTTAAAGATGTTTGCTGGAGGTCTGCATGCATGAATGCATGCTGGCGGTCCTGTCCGCCTCCTGCATGCATGCTGGCAGTCCTGTCCGTCTCCTGCACTGCGCTCCCGTCTCATAATTCCGCAGCGTTTGTTCTTGTCCGTCTAAAACCGTTTGGTAATTAATAGGGTAGGATAATATTGAAAATAAAAAAAAATTAATAATTATATTGTATATGTAAGCTAGGCTTTACTATGAATATAGGCATGGGATTAAAAACTAGTTGGCTAATTGAAAACATTCTGCACAATGGGACTTCAGTATAAAGGATGGATTCCCCTGTGCCGAGCCGACAGGTGATGTGTGGAAATACTTGGAGGACTGATTGGGATGTTCTCATCGCTGGGAACAGTTGGGCTGTGTCCTGTAGCTCGTGACAGTCCCAGCTGTCTCCTGTGGTGACAAGAGCTGGGTGTTATGGGCGCGTGGAAAAAATATCGCTACGCTAACAGGATGCGGTAACCTTACCTGTCTGTGCTGTCAGCTTCTCTGTATGGCCCATGGATGCAGCCTGTATCTTTGTAGTCAGACACTCCCACGTAGCCCCCCCCCCCCTCCTTCCCCCTAAGTCCCATTGACTGTTTTTTTTTTCCAGCTGTCCGCCTCTTTGCTGCAATCCCGCTTTTCTACCGTTACATCACCCATCCGAGAGGGGGGTTGGCCTTCCCGCCGTCTTGTAGGTCTGCTAGCAGGTCTCTGCGCTGACACTGATGGCTCTTCCATCGCAGTAGCAGCTTCTGTCTTTCCAAGCCCCTGAAGATCTTTATGAAGAAGACTCGGTCAGGCGTGCTACATGGCAGCTTCTGTGTCGTTGGTTCCGAGCTTGGGTGTCATGGCCTCGGGTTCTGCCTGCCTGGGATTTATGTAATCTCTCCCTCTGCGTTTTCACCTAAAGGCATGTTTTTTTAGGTGCAGTGGCCTCCTGTGCAGAGACATAGCTCCATGACTGTGCCAGTGTCAAGACTGAGTGTGTATGTTTGTGTGCATGCAGGCTTTGTTATACTTGTGAGGACCAAAGAACATCATGAGTATAGAAAATTTGTAAAAGGTGCTTAATAGTGAGGTCTGTGGTCGGACCTCAGCACTTCACACTTCGTTTTATGATAATCTGTGAATGCCGTCAAAAAAAGTAAAAATGCAGCAAATTGTATTGTTTGGTTATGTATGATTAAGGGGTGTGTGTGTGTGTGTGTGTGTGTGTGTGTGTGAGTATGACAGAGAGCACGTGTGCCCCATGTTCTGGCTCACCACAGCCCTGCTTGGAGAAGTGGGTGACCTAATGGACGGATTTACATGTTTGTGTGTCTGAAAGTGGGTATATCTCAAAGTAACGCTGTATGCTATATTTAGTTTTAAGGAGCCCTTGTGATCTACTTTCTAATGAAATGAGTCCCAGAACAGGAGCATCAGTAATGCAGTCCTGTTGGGGAAAGTCAGCTTTTGGTTTGCTTTGTATGAAGTTAGATGCAGCCCTATGTGATTGCAGGGTGAGGGTGTGAGGATGAGGGGGGGGGGCACTGACAACACATTTCCTGCTGAGCGCACTTGACTTGGTTGCACGACCAAGAAAGTGTAGTGAGAGCTAGTGGGTAGCCTTCTCATTCATGACGACAGCTTTGAATCGCCCCTTACCCACTTCTATGATTTTGTTCCAGGTCTTATATCCTTATTCCTCTTTCTGCAAATGAGCGCTGTCTCTCTTTTTGTGATTTTTGTTTCTAAAAAATCGTGTCTCTTGTAGGAAGAAAGATCTTACCACCACCAAAAAAGACAGAGTGACTCACTGCCTGACGATATGTGAAAACATCGTGGCCCAGTCCCTGAGGTAAGACAAATATGGCGGTGAAGCACAGTAACGCACTGCTAAGCCCGTGTTACAATGGCAGGCCGCAGACCGGACCTGCTGACGTCGGCCACGTCATTGTTAAAAACCAAAGTGCTAATGATAACCTCGTCCGAAGCGGCCGCGTTGAGTCTCTGGGTGCATGAGCGCTCACAGGGTCACGTGGGTGCAGGGGTGCAGATCTGTGTGGAGTGACTGTGAATGCCCTTGTTGCTTTTTATGGCCCTGGCATCAGGACCTCCCCGGAATTCCAGAAGCTGTTGGGCATCGCCATGGAGATGTTTCTGCTGTGCAGTGACGACAGTGAGTCCGACGTCAGGATGGTGGCAGACGAGTGCCTCAACAAGATCATCAAGGTGAGGCGGCGTCCCATTTCCTCCGTGCCCGTGTCGGGGGGTGCAGGCTAGAAAATCACTCCCCATAAACCTGGCCAGGATGGCCGACAGTCCCTAACTGTAGGGAGAAGCTAGCAAGCTTTTGTAAAGAAAATAAGTGATCATCTTGTTTTAGGGCAGTGTTTCTCAGTCCTGCTGCTGCAGTACCACCTGCCAGAAAGTTCTCGGTCAAACCCACACTGGTTACAACCTACCACTTTCATTCTTAGGCCATTAGGCCATTAAGTAACACCTGATGCTAATTCAGGTCAGGCTGGAGTGAAAACGTCCTGGCAGGTGGGGCTCCGGGAGCCAGATTGAGAAGCACAGTTTTTAGGGGATCCCTGGCTTCGTATCTCTCACCCCAAGGGCTGAAGTCGAGTTTTGTCTCCATGTCATCTGTCGCTAATGAAGTCTTCCCGCATTTAACCCGTGCACATGGCTGGCTGTCTGACCTAGCTGGCCCACATGGGGGAGAATATAACTGCGGGGTCTCGTCCGGCTTAATGGCTGCTCTCTCCTCGCCAGGCACTCATGGACTCCAACCTTCCCCGTCTGCAGCTGGAGCTCTATAAGGAGATTAAGAAGGTAAGCGAATGCAGGCCGGCTGTGCTTTGCTGTCGGTCGAGGAGCTGTGTTGCGGTACGGCTGGTGAGGTGTCACGTAAAACAAATTGTTCGTTAAATTGTATTCATTCATGTCAGAATTTGGTTTATCGCTATGTTAGATGTCTGTGATTTCCCAGTGATCTACTGATCTGAGCAGGTCTCCTGTGTGTGTTTGTTTTGAGAATCAAAGTGAAATTATGGTCTGTGGATGGCTTTGAGCCCATTTCTCTTTGTAAAAACCCTGTCTGTGCTTTGATTCTGGCCGAGGTATCATGTGGTTGCTGCCCCACAGTTTCCTTTCTACTGCCAAAAAACTCACTAAAGTATTATCTTGATTAGAAGTGGTACTGAGGGATCTGTAGGTGACCTTTGACCCCGCAGCGCTGGGAATGCGCCCATTTGCCATCGCGACCGTGTCAGTGCCATGTTGACGTTGTGATTTAAAAGAGCAAGGCTCTGCCTCCAGGGGACGCTGTGTTGGGGAACCTAAAGCGGGTGGGGGTCCCCTTACAGAATGGTGCCTCGCGGAGCCTCAGGGCGGCGCTGTGGAGATTCGCAGAGCTCGCCCATCTCATCCGGCCACAGAAGTGCAGGTAACGCCCTCTTCCAGCCTCCCACTGCCTGCCGAAGACCTATTCGTGCTCCTAGCCTTGACATTGACTCTGACCTTCCCTCTCAGGCCCTACCTGGTGAACCTACTGCCCTGCCTGACTCGCATCAGCAAGAGACCTGAGGAGACTGTGCAGGAGACGCTGGCCGCCGCCATCCCCAAGCTCATGGCCGCGCTGGGGAATTTCGCCAACGACAACGAGATCAAGGTGCCTGGGGAGGTCATGGGGGTCATGTGACAGCCTGTGAACAGACACGGTGCCCCTGTAGTCCTAGTAACACATGTTTGGTGGTCGCCAGGTAAACACGGCGGTAGGAAGGTTCTGGGATGGGTTGTTGGGAAATAGCTGTAGATGTTCCTCTCGTGTTGGTCTGGGTCATGTGATGATGCTGGGTCATGTGACAGTGCTTTCAGGGGATGGGAGCTCTGAAACTGGAAAGCATAAATATGTCATTCAGTGTTAGTTCCTGTTGAAAATGAACGACCTCTACAGTGTGGTTGCCGGGTGTGTGCATGTAAGTTTACGGCACACCTCCAGGTGGCGCTGTTCCTCTGTTCGCCTTTAGTGCTGTGTCATGTCGGGGGTGGGGGGGGGGGGGGTTCAGCCGGTGTT
>JAODKL010000051.1:7934803-7946572 GCA_026780765.1 Petrocephalus schoutedeni
TTTCCCCCCCCCCCCCCCCGGGACCCCCTCCTCCGTTACACACCAGTACTCTGGTCGCTCCCTTCAGTATCTGGGTCCAAAACCCAGGTCAAATCTGTCAATGTGATGTAACCAGCCCCAGGATAAAGCTCTGGCCTGGTCCTTGCCCGCTGCAGATAGCTTGTGAGGAACACTGCCCGTTCACAACCAGGCAAAACCAAAGAAAGCAGGAGACAGAAAAATCCTAATCTAACCAAGTGAAGTCACATGACCCTTAACCAGCTCTAACCCGGGTAACTAAGCCCTAACCTACACTTTTGGCCATTTTAGTTTTTTTTGATTGCATTCACAGATTCCTCATAAAATTAAGGTTATTACTGCGGGGACCTGAAAAATGTCCCCACACATTAAGAATGAACAGATTTTAACACATTTTGGACACACACACGATCCAAAAAGCGCCCATGTTAAGGGGGTGAAAAATGACCCATGGCCACCAGAATAGAAGTGGGACTTCAGCTGGTTCTGAACCCGAATTGGAAACCAAATGTTCCCAACACAATGTCCCAAATCTGCGAGTGGCATAAAGGCGGTGTTGCAGAACCCCGAACAGCTCTCCCTTTGACTGGGCGTTTCCACGGCGAGCTGCCAACACCCCCCCCCACCCCCAGACACACCTCTTCCCTCCCCCACAAATTAAATTGGTCTCTTGTCGACCATTTCATTATTGTGGCTGTCTGACAGGCTGGCATGGGGTGCGGTATCCCAGGAAGTGGCTGAAGGATAGTGCACCACACACACACACACACACACACACACACACACACACACAGGTGCAGTGAAATGCAGTGAGAAGCAGTGATCAGGGGCCAAAGACAATCATTACAAGCTAAGCGGGCTGCAGTGCTAGCCTGCACAGCTAATCAGACACCACTGCGAGTCTGTGGCTAGGCAAACAGAGCGGTAAACTCCTCCGGCTAATCGAACGGCGCGGCGAAGAAACTAATCTCCCTTAAACGAACGAGCGCAGGCCGGGGCCCACTTCACTCCCTCGAACCCAACCTCCTGCATCTTCAGAAATGACAGAATTAGTCTCCCAGAATTCCCTGCTCCCAAAGCGAGACCGTCGCCACGGAGATACAGCGCCCCTCCCTCACAGACACACACTCGAACAAAATCTAATACATATTACAGAGCATGCACATGGGGTTTAGATCAATTATTTGATCTGAGGTTTTGTGCTGCTGTATACGTAACGGAGCTACTGCGCAGAAGCGGATTTGGGCCCGCTAGAAGGAGCGCGAGGAGGCCGGTGCGGCAGTGCCGCCCGGGTGAGGGACTCTCCGGCATCTTCACTGAGGCCCAACCCTCAGGTGAATCTATTAATTCGGGATTTTCTCCGCTTACATGTGCAGCTCTGAGCCAGTGGATGGGTGTGTGTGTTGTGTGGACTTCTTAATTCTGTAATACACACACAGACACACCATAAAAACATGCCTAGATGTAGCTAGCCGCACACCCCAGAACGTGACTTCCAGCCCACACTAACACACCCCCTACAGTAATAATGGAGACCTATGATGTAGCATGTGCTCCACACAGCAGAGATGCCTTTCTCAGGTGAGCGCTGGCACCGGAGTGCGCTTCTCTTTTCCACGGCACGGGCCTGTGAGAGACAGATACAGGCTGTACCAGAGAGAAAATGTTTCACAGCTGGAAACAAGACGGGGGGGGTAAAATATTCCTCGGCATGAAACCTCGACACGCGAGCATCCGCCCGGTCTCTCAGAAGGCCTCGATGCGCTCCGCTCATACGGGTGAGATGTTTCTCTTCCAGGTGAGTATTCTCTACAGTGGTAATTATTTTCAAAACACACCCCCCCCCCTCCCCCAGCCCCACCCTAGGCATGTCTGAGTGGCCGGAAGACTTGTATACCTCTACGCCAACATTGCGTAGTTGAAGCAGAACTTCTGGAGAACAAAGCAGATCACTATCCCGGCCGCAGGGGTAGCAGCGTGCTCCCTGAATACCGATGGTGGGGAGGTGTGTGTGTATGGGGGGGGGGGTCCAGTCCAAGTCAAAGGGAAGCTAAACGAGTTCCTATATGTCTTTACACACTCCTCAGGTTCAGTGCTGGATGGGAGGACGGGCCGATGAAGACGGTGGCCAACAAAGCCAAGCCGTGTACACCCCCTTTGCTACCCGCCCCCCTCCACCTCTCTGATAAATGACACAGGCGTGCCCCCCCTCCCCCCCGCGGCCGGTCGGTCGGAGGTGCCGGCACTCCCCAGGCTTCTGGGAAAGCTGGCTGGGGTGACAGCTGCGTGGGCCCCCCCCCCCGCCTTGGCCTGGCGGGGGCTCCGGTCTACTTGATTTGGGGGCCGGGAGACGCTTTTAATCTACCAGCAGGGCTCTGCAGCTGCAGTGAGCTAGTCGAAAACAGTGTGCGTGCCCGCAGGAGTTTGTGCTTGCGTGCCTACCAGCCTAAGACTTTTATTGCATGCGGATGCTTGCGCTGGTGCGTGTAGGTATGCATTTAAGAATGCCCTTTGCCCACTGGATGCACCAGCGTAAAAGATGATGGGGGGGGGGGGGCAGCCACAAGGAGAGCCAGGCCAGTCTCTCACACGCGGAGCTGTCTCAAACCCAATTAGCAATCAGTTCCACATGACAGGACAATAAACAACAATCGCGTGGCAGATAAACACGTGCCCGGCCTGCCGTCAGCATTCACCTTTGTGTTCGCTTTACATCTCCTATCCTCTTCAAAAGAAAGAAAAGAAAAATTGAAATAAGCCCGAACTGAGCACTCTGGGCTCAGAGCTGATTAAACTCAGGGGTGGGAAGGGGGGAGAAATCAAGAAAGAGAGAGACAGAGAGGAAGAAAGCCGGGAACAGCGACCCCAGCCGGGGCCCACACTGCCTCCCCGCCAGCCAGCCCCGTGCACCAAACACAGGCTATACACATCAGTATCAGGGCATCCAAACCAAAGGCAGGGTAAGGGATCGACCGCAGGTGTGTGTGTGTGTGAGTGAGAGAGAGAGAGAGAGAGAGAGTGAGAAAGGTGTGGGATAGAAATTGTAACTGCGTTGGCAGAGGAGGATTTGGAAAAGGAACGAAAACGGAGGGAAACTGTCAGCTATGCTCAGCAAAACATGCGCGTTAGATGTTTGTGTGTGAGGAATTTTCACAAACAAAAAAAAAAAAAAACAAGCACACATACAACGACAACCAAAAACCAGATAAACATACACACACACTCGTGCACAAAAACAAACACACGCAAAAACAAACATGCGCACACGCACACCGCCCAGGATGGTGATGCTTTGACACGGTCCTCCGAAAACAGCGCCTGATAGCGACGGCTGGAACACTTAAGCCCGGATAATTAGTGTGCGCTCCGGGGCGACAGAAGATCCTCACTTATCCGCGGTTTCAGGCGCCAGCAGGAGGGGGATTAGCAGTGCTGACAAACCGCCGCTCTAAAAAGCGAGCCTTCGCCGCCGCGGCGACGCACGCGCCCAGCGCCGGGAATTCACACCAGCACGCGTCCCGGCAAAGGCGTCTCGCGGGCACACGCCCCGGTGACCGTGGGGCTGGACAAGCACTATAAATAAACGGCAGGTAGCGACGCGCCAGCAGAAGGGCGCTAGTCGCTAAATCCTCAGCGGAGCGGGGAAGAAAAGGCCCTTTAAACACTTCGACCTCAAAATAGAGAAACGGAAACCGGAATCATCTCCGGGTTAGGAAAACGGGTGACTGCCAGCTCTCCAGCAAAGCTTTTGGAGAATCGGAGCCCCCGTCAGTCGGAGCACAGCTGGGTGAAGCGGAGACCTACTTTAGCATGGGGTCGCCGGGTAAACAGCAGGCCCGAGGCCTGCCTGGAAAACCGAGCCTGCCCTCGCACGCAGTGTCCTCTCTGGGGCCCGCAACACAACTCCTCCACACCGGCCCTGCAGCGGAGAGGGGGCCGGAGAGGGGCCCCCAGGGAGCACAGCACAAATTCAGTTGGAAGAAAAGAGCAGATTATCTGGAGCCGGAGAGTCCAGGGAGGTAGTGGGCGGAGGTGGAGGTTGGGTTATTAAATCCGCTGGCGAATCGTTATGGTGCTCCTGCAGTGTCCAGGCCTTGCGGTGCCCCACGAGACGCCTCTCTCACGTGCTCAGAGACACGCATGCACACACGCATGCGCGCACACACACACGCACACGCATTTGTGTCTTAGTGAGGACCGTCCATTCATTTCTATGGGGAAAAACCCTAATCCCAACTATGACACCCTTAACCCCTACCCAGCCATAAGTAGCGGAAAAAACACACGCACACACACACAGCTCCCTTCTCTTCCCACCGAGGTGGGGCTGGGGCTGTAGCACATCTCGCCCTCAACTCTCAGGCTGCCCCGGGCACGCCAAGCGGCTGGAAGTGTGGGCTGGGGGAGCAAATCCGCCGACCCTCTTGCATATGGGGGATGGGGGGAGATTAGGAGGTGGGGTCAGCGCTGCACTCTCTGTCTACAGATGCGACAAAGTCCAGGGTGACTGCTTCGGACAGCATCACCTCTGCCTTCCCGTTTCCCATGACACCTGCTCACCACCCCTGACCGCCGCCCTGTCCATCTGCGAGGCCAGGATGCCGACTCGCAGCCTCCCATGGGTCCAGAATCCCCCCCCCCCCCCCCGTGACTGGTCATTTGGCATTGCACAGAGACATTTGGGGGAGGAGGTTTCGTGCTGAGGTTGCTACCACGACAGCACTATGGGCGGGGCCACAGGGGTACAGGACCCAGCTGAAAGCTGATTGGCTGCTGGAATGCTTCCTCCCCTGTCATTCACCGATTCAAAGCATTTCATTGGCTGACGATAAGGTTAGTCCCCCTGAAAGAATTACGACCTCTCTTATGCCCTACACCTTTTTAAAAAATAAAAATAAAGAATAAAAAATCAAATAAATAAATAGAAATCCTAGAAATCACCCCTGGGCAGCATGCTGGTGGTTTTATCGCTCACCCATAAAGGGAAGAGGAGACGCCCCACAGTGCGGCTCAGAAGCCCTCATCTCCGTGGACGTCAGCTGCTGTCTGTGTGTGTGTGTGCGGGGGGGGGGGGGGTCCTCCTTACCGGTGCACTTGAGACGACAACTCTGCTCGCCGATCTGAAGTGCCCTCCCTCTCCCCACCGTCACCTCGGCGGAGTCATTATGCCCTAATTAAGTGCATGGCTTGTAACACAACCAAGGCATTAAATTGAAACATTTCGCCCTTGTAAACGATGGAGATGATTACCATGCTAATGCGGCCAGTCTGCCGAGGTGGGACGAGCGAGGAATTCAATTATTTATTTCTTTAGTGCAAAAGCTCATGTTTGGGGAAGCTTGTTTCTTTGGCTTCTTTTATTCCATTTTATATCCCACATCGTTCCTTTGACGTGTCAGAGGGGTGACTGAAGACAGTCGGTAGACCTGCCAGATAGCAGTAGCAGGTGCGTTTGTCAGAAATAGTTTTTCTTTTCTTTTAGTAAATGGTGTTAAAGGGGAGAAAAAAAAAAACGACTGGAATCAAATGTCTCAGAGAAGCCAGTGAACAACAATTCTGCATAGTGCCAAGACGCAAGATTAATGAGCAGTCTATTTTAGCCAGCCCTCTTCACAAGCCCGCAGTGTCCATCTCCACCCTTAACCCCCCTCCCCCCCCAACCACAGACACTAACTATCAGGGGCTTAATTAGCAAAACTTCCCAGTCATCACATTAGCAGAAGAAAGTGAAGGCCAGAAGTGATTAGCGCATCAGCACACGTGTCAGAGGAGGTGTGACGAGCAGGCAGAGGCTGCTGCTTGCTGCCCTCCATCAGTCGGCATCTGTTAGTGTAGCCTTCCTAGATCATTATCCCCGCCGCCTTCCTTAGATACACCTAAGGAGCGTTATAGGACTTAAGATCGGTCTTGGTCTCAGGACCACTTTTTTTGCAGTCTTGGTCTCATCTTGAAATCGACTTTATTTTGGACTTGGTCTCGTCTTGGTCTCGGACATAGAGGACTCGAGGTTTTATTTCAAGACCAGTCAAGACCACTCATCAAAATGCCTCAATATTTATCACAACAGCTTAATATTCATCGGTTTGTTAACAGTATCTGTGACAGGATGTAAAAGGTGCATTTGTTTCTTTGACTCATTAGGATGTCTGATGAAAGACTTGGGCCAGAAATGTTTCTGTCAGCATAACGGTCCGGAGTCAGAACCCCACTCGCCTCTGTTAGTATAACGATCCGGAATCAGAATCCCAGTCATCTGTCAGCATAACTTTCCGGAATCAGAACCTCCAGTCATCTCTGTTAGCATAACGATCCAGAATCATAACCCCAGTCATCTCTGTTAGCATAACGATCCGGAATCAGAACCCCAGTCATCTCTGTCAGCATAACTTTCCGGAATCAGAACCTCCAGTCATCTCTGTTAGCATAACGATCCAGAATCAGAACCCCAGTCATCTCTGTTAGCATAACGATCCGGAATCAGAATCCCAGTCATCTCTGTTAGCATAACGATCCGGAATCAGAACCCCAGTCATCTCTGTTAGTATAACGATCCGGAATCAGAACCCCAGTCATCTCTGTTAGCATAACGATCTGGAATCAGAACCCCAGTCATCGCTGTTAGCATAACGATCCGGAATCAGAATCCCAGTCATCTCTGTTAGCATAACGATCCGGAATCAGAACCCCAGTCATCGCTGTTAGTATAACGATCCGGAATCAGAACCCCAGTCATCTCTGTTAGCATAACGATCCGGAATCAGAACCCCAGTCATCGCTGTTAATATAACATTCTGGAGTCAGAACCCCAGTCATCGCTGTTAGTATAACGATCCGGAATCAGAACCCCAGTCATCTCTGTTAGCATAACGATCCGGAATCAGAACCCCAGTCATCGCTGTTAATATAACATTCTGGAGTCAGAACCCCAGTCACCACTGTTAGCATAACCACCCGGAATCAGAATCCCCGTCATCTCTGTTAATATAGCTTTCCGGAGTCAGAACCCCAACCATCTATGTTATCATAACATTCTGGAGACAGAACTATAGTCATTTATGTTTTTGCATATTCATTTCAGACTGACTGAACAGAAATTCTCATGGTCATAAACTTTCATTTATGAAAGTTCGAAATAAAACTGCCGGTCACCACCCCCCCTCCCCCGCACCTTTCTGCGTGTTTCTTTCAGCGCCCCAGCGTGTGACTGACACATTCTGCTCCACTCGCCCGGGGGGCATGACGGGCAGTGACTGGTAGCCCCTTATCTCGGGCCTGGTCCCCCAGTCCCCCGCCCCAGACCCAGCCCCATCGAGAGTGATAATGTTATGATGTTATGAAGTCGGCAGGAGCCGTGGCTGTGTGGATGCATGTGGCTGTCCGTGGGTGCGTGTCAGTGCTAATGCGATAAAGGGTGACACCCCCTCCTCCACAGTCATTAGCAGCTCCATCCTCGCCGTCTCTCTCCCAGCCTTCCGCCAACGGACTTATGAACAAAGAGGCGCCTAAAGACACATTCATCTATAATATTTAACAGTTCAGGAAGACAAAAAAGACAGCGAGACAATCAGGCTTGTCACCTTCTATTAAAAACCCATTTATCCAAATACAGGAGTGTTATAAACACAAAGTTTACTTCATAATTTTCCTGTGAGGGCCTTGGATGGCCTTTGAATGAGGCAGAGTCTTTAGGCCACTTGAAAGTATGGCTAAAGATAAATCAGTGAAACTTCGGACAGAAGCAGCCATAACTGGTTTTCAGTAGGGAGCGAGGCATGAGCTGAACAAGCCAGCTTCTTATACCGCAAGTTAGAGAATGATTAAATCAAAATTTACAGCTACGATCAAATACAGCCTATAATATCCTAAGCAGAGGCCTTGCTCTTGTACCTTTGAAGTACTGCAGCAAAATGGACCTCGGTGTGACTGGGGCGTAATGGTGAATCATTTCAGATAAAAAGACGTGGTCAGTGAGAAGGAGGCCGGACGGACCCGAGACAGCAGCTGGGACGGGGTGTGACCGCGGGGCCGGATCACCCCACTCTGCGGAGCGACATTTTAAGGTGCAGGGACCGTCACTCACCCCAGGAACGGAGCCTCCGCTAACGAGCAGCGGGCACACGCGGCATATCGATCCGAGCGGGGATTAGGGCAGGGGCGCTCGCGCGTGTGTGTGTGTGAGTGTGTGTGTACGCGCATGTGCGAGTGAGGGCAGAGAATCACCATGCCGACTGGCTCTCCAGCCACACAGAGAGAAGGCCTCAGGGCAGAAGCCTAGCACCTTCAATCAAACCCACCCCCCGCCATTTGCATAGGGCTCCCGAGACGGTAACAATAAAAGCAGAGAAATACAAAACAGCGGCTTCCTCATATCTTCTGGCACACCCCCCTCCCCCCCATACAAATACACACACAAAGAAAAGAAGGGAGAGGCTTGGGGAGAGAGAGTGAGGGGAAGGAGGGGGACAGAGGGAGCAGAGCCCCCTGTAGGGTTCAGGAAATCATTACAGAGTGAGGCAAGACGGGCCGCAGAGGGAGCTGTTTGTACCTGCTTAAAAATAAAAAATATCCCCCAGTAGGGCCCTGTCCCCCCCCCGGATCAGCCGCGTTCTGAAGTGCATTTTAATGCTGTCAATCAGCGACTTGAAGCCCACCAGGGTTTACATCATTACACAGTTACTGCCCCACAGCCGATCCCGGGGCGCGGACTCACACAGGCCCACCAGGATGCCGGCCGGGCTGGAGGAGGCCTCGTTTCAGCCAAATTAGGCGCCCCCACCCCCCCGGCACCAGCCGGGCCCTGCTTCCCCATTGTGAACCCCGCATTTCCATGACCCAAACCTTACTTGTCTCATGTTCTCCATACCACAGGTATCACGTTAATTACATCAGACAAGTAGCTAACATACGTGTGGATAACATGTAACACTAGTAGGAGGGGGTGCAGGGGCTTGGGGGGGACAACCCCCTCTCTGGTGGGCCCCCGGGGATCAATGCTTCTATATCAGCTTCATGCAGCAAGTAGGGGGCGCCACTGAGTATGGACAGAGTGTGTGCCTAAGACGAGCTCATTGCCAGGTGGGTGCTAGGTGAGGGCTGGGAGATCCTCCTGGGGTCGACAGCACCCAGCCAAATGCGCCCCACCCCAGACCTCCCGGAGATGCAAGGGGTCAGCAAACCCCTCTTCCTCATCCTCACACTGCGGTGAGGGGGGGCTGTGAGCCCAGCAGGTAGAGTGAGTCAAAGTTAGCGCGTGGGCCCGGCACATTATGTTTCCTGTAATTAAAATAGCATTAGGCTATTTATTGCCTCTCCCCGTGTATTTGCTGATTGGGCTTGTGGGAACCCGAACTTCGCTACGCCGAGAAGAGGCGCGATTACACGCCATCAGCGGCCAACATTAACTCGCTAATAGGCATGGCGCAATAAAACTTTATTATTATGGCTGAAGATCATTGAGTGGCATAAACTCGCATTTATAACACTTAGCATGATGCGCGTAGCTGGGGCGTCTTACAGCGACCTGAAGGAAGGAGCCGTGATTGGCTGCTGGTCTCAAGGGGGGGGGGGGGGGGGGGGCTGAGGGGGGGGGGGAGGGAAGGCCTCTCCGACGCACCCAGGCTGCCGTTCCCAGGCACTGCAGTAGGGTCACGTCATGCTCTAAATGTGGCCCGTGACTCAAGGTGACGTAATCGGCTCTCCGTACGCAGACAGCGGGCCCCCGCAGGAGCCAGAATCTTCTGCCGGGCAGCTGCCACTTGCAGTGTGTCCTCAGGCGTGACGCCCAGCCCAGGATCGCGGTGGGGGGGGGGGGGGGGGTTTACCTCTGGTTGGAAAGGTATCCGTGACGATGGATGACGAAGTCCGATTCGGTCCGACGGGTGTGAATGAGAACGCGGTGCTGATGTGAGGTCAGCGGGGCCGTGCTGTGGTTTCCAGCTGTGCTGCGTTCTTTGCTTCTGAACAACCCAGGAAAAACCCTCGTCGTTAATCTGAAATGGGCTTACGAGCTCTTCGGTTAATGCGCATCCCCCCCCCCCCGTAAATATTGATTGGCAGCATTATCCAGAGACCCATTAATCTTCCTTACAAGCAGAGGGATGTATTGTTACAGGACGAATCACTCGAGCGTTTAGCGGAGACGCAGAATCGTAATTATAGAAGCTTGTTCCCCTTCACGCAAATGTCCCTCACCATAAATATACTATTTGGCCAAAGACACTCCCGTTCCAAAGCCAATGGTGTTAATATAAAGTTGCTAAGTCCTTATTCTTAGTCCTTATTCTTCCTGGTAAGCTTTCTATTAGATGGTGGAACATCGCTGGTGGGCTTTGCTGACATTAAAACTTTTGTAAAACCATAAATGTGCTTTCAGATGTTTTTTTACCTTCGCAATAGCGTCTCTTGTGGCAGGCTGGGACAGTGAATGATTACAGATTGCGTCTTCTGTGCAAACACTCATTCTGCTGCTGTTTGTTGCGTGCCTGTGTGCTTAGTTATGCACCTGTGTGAGAAACAGGTTAATGAGACAATTCCTCTAATAATTAGAGGCGTCCACATACTTTTGGTCATTTGGTAGATGTTTCTTAATGTGGCTTAATGTGTAAATGACTTGCAAATATCCCATCACACTTGATTTTAAATCTCGTATTGTTAATTTTGGTTGATTATTAACAAGAGGCTGGCTGCTTGGTGGTGCTGTGGCCTCACACCCACATGTGGTTTTGACTTTGAATCTCTGTGTGTGTTCGAAGGGTTTTTTTTTTTTTTTCTACTTCCTCTACTTTTTTTTTTCCCCTACTTTCACTCGCGCTGCTCTGGTTTTCTTTCTTCTAATCAGTTAAGGTGAATTGGTGTCTCCAGACTTATCTGTATAAATTCAGCATATCCTTGAGTTTAATAAATGTGTCGGACTTTAAACTGTAAAAAGTACCGCCACATCACGGACGTCTTTTTCCCTTGTTCATCCACAATATATCTCCTCTTTCAAAGGATGGGACAGCTCATCAGGTTGTCATAGTTAGAATATGATTTTTTTTCCCTATAGAAATGAATGGATGGTCCCCATAAAGATATGAATATGTGGACTGTGTGGGTGTGCCGTGTGTGTGCAAGACACTCCCCCCCCCCCCCCCCCCAAGTACCCCATGCTTCCTGGGCACCCCCTCCCTGGTGCCCCGTGTTTCCCCTGGTCACCCCGAATCTCGGCCACCGGCTAACGGCGCCCCCGTTGCTTTCCTAGGTGCTGCTGAAGGCGTTCGTGGCCAACCTGAAGTCCAGCTCGACCACCATCCGGCGCACGGCCGCCAGCTCCGCCGTCAGCGTGTGCCAGCACTCCCGCCGGCCACAGTACTTCTACACCTGGCTGCTTAACGTGCTGCTCGGTGCGTCCCGGGCGCCGGCCCTCTTCCCTCCTGATGTCATTGGGACCTCAGATGGGCTGTGTATTCGCGGCTTATCTTTGTCCACTTCTTGCCGGGTGCTGTGATTAACCCCCCTCCCCCCCCGTGACTCCCTGCAGGTCTGCTGGTCCCTGTGGATGACGAGAACCCCTGCCCCCTTACCCTGGGAGCGCTGCTGACACTGCGCTACCTGATGCCCCTCCTGCAGCAGCAGGTGAAGGACACCACTCTGAAGGGCAGCTTCGGAGTGACGCGCAAGGAGCCCGACATCTCGCCCACGCCCGAGCAGCTCGTGCAGGTGCCCGCTGGCCCCCGCCTCCTCGTCTGCCCCTCCCCACACCCCCCCCCCCCC
>JAODKL010000051.1:7946593-7964778 GCA_026780765.1 Petrocephalus schoutedeni
TCCAGTCCAGCGCTGTGGCTATCTAGTGCAAGCTTCAAGGTTAATGGAGACCTCCTGCTGTTGGGGCTGCTGCATTGCATTATGGGTAGTACCAGTCTGAATACCAACCACGACTGAAGAACCGTAAAGAACTCGCTTTATAACCGTGGTGTCAGAATATCTCTTGTGCTGTTTTGTCTGTGGGTAGAATGGGGCAATCAGGCTGATTAATCGCACCGACTTCAGGGCTAGATTGGCTGTGGCTGTTTGAGTTTTGGACACCAGCATCTCGTTGGCTTTGTTGGGATGGGGTAAACAGCTCGGTGAGTACGGGTGTCCCTGCTGGGTCGTCGTGCCTGACGGCCCCCGCTCTGTGCAGGTGTTTGAGCTCACGCTGCACTACACGCAACACCGTGACCACAACGTGGCCACGGCCGCCCTGGAGCTGCTGCAGCAGGTGCTGCGCACACCGCCGCCAGAGCTGCTTCGCGTGCTCATCGCCCCCGGGAGCGTGCAGCGCGTCGGCGTGTCCCGCGAGGAGGCCGAGAGCCGCGCACGCAGCGGCAGCATCCTGGAGCTCATCGGTAAACGCCCGGCCTGCCTCTCGCACGCACATTAGCAAGGAGCCATAAGCCCAGGCAGCTCCCTCTCTCTCGGCCTGCCTGGCTAGTTGTGGTAACTAGGCCCCTCCTCTTCCTGTCCTCCTGACTCCTGGCTGTCCTTCTCAATCTGCCCACCGGGGGGTGCCCATGTGGCTATAGGGGTATCTCCTTTGGGGCTCAGGGCCTTTCTGCTCTCTCTTCTCTCTTGTGACCTGCAGCCGGAGGAGGGTCTTCATGCAGTCCACTTCTCCTCAGGAAACAGAAAGGTGACTATGTGCCACAGCGCCCCCTAGCATCCAGCAGTGTAGTCTCATGTCACCTTTCATCCGTAGCTGTGTGTTAGACTCCCATTTTGTGTCAGATCTTTCACTCCCTGATCGAAGGCCATGCGCTCTCCACTCTGGTCCGATCCAATTTTCCGCTAAAGTGCTGCCCGTGGCCTGAAGATGTGTTTTCCGGGATTTCGATGGATTTCTGTTGCTGAGCTTCATGGACTCCCCCCACAAATTATTACTTTAATGTTACTTAAACCCAGTATGAAGAGTCGTGAGATAAAACCTGACAGACGCTTTAACAGAAATCCATCCATCCACTGGCCACCGGCGGCTCCTCCTCTGTGGACAGTGTCCCTAACTCCCAGGCTCCTTCTCCAGGCAAGCTGCTCTCTGGGGAGGAGGAGGGGCTTGAGGACGATTCCGAGAGCAGGTCAGAGGTTGGCACCGGAGCGTTCACCGGTATGTGTGCCGAGCAGCGTGGCCTGGGTGCAGTGTAGGAGGCACATGGCCTGCTGGTTAGCTAACAGTTAACTGTCCCCCCCGCAGCCTCCGTGCCAGGCGACTGCGCCCCTGATGCGGCCCCTCCCTCGGCTGGTCCCGGAATGGCCTCAGCGGACATCATCACGGAGCAGCCACGCTCCTCTCAGCGCGCCCTGCAGCCCGGTGACTCTGTGGAGCTGAATGCCTCCTCGGAGCGGAGCCCGGCCGGCTCTCCTGAGGAGGAGGAGGAGGAGGAGGAGGGGGAAGAGGAGGTGCTGAGCCCCAGCTCTGGCCCGGCCAGCGGTTCCGGTGGGCCTGAAGGCACCCTGCCGGCCTCATCACCCCCCAGCGACAGCTCCCAGACTACCACCGAGGGGCCCGACTCGGCCGTCACGCCCTCCGACTGCGCCGAGCTCGTAAGTGTGCTGCAGGGGGCGCTGCAGCCCTCGCCGAGCTCCACCGAGGGGCCCGACGCCTCCTCCTGCTCCAGCTTCGGCTCTTCTGGCACATCTTCCTTCTCTTCCTCCTCCTCCATCGCTAGTGGCAGTGACAAGGTCAGCAGCCTCGGGGAGGAGGCCTGCCGCCAGCCCTCCCTTCACCCAAACCCTGCCTCTGGCCCCTCCCTTGCTATGTGGCCCTGCCTTTAGCTCTAAACTTCTCCCCCTCCCTGCTGACAGCTCCCCTCCTAAAACTCTGCTGCCATTCAGAAAAAAGGAGAGAACCCCCCCCCCATATGAGGTGTCATTTTGACTGACCAATCAGAATGTAAACCCCTCCCCAGCTCTTTCCACTTAACTTTCCCCAGGCCTCTTATTGGATGGGGATGGTCTTTTCTAGTGGCAACAGCGAATGTGCTAACTTTTAGTTTGGCTGCTTTTTTTTATTTTTTTTATTTCTTACACCATCTCAGCCAATCAAGTGAGTGCAGTCGCGTGACGTCATATAACGGCGGTCAGGACAATGCACGATGGCAGCACAAGTTCAGAGCTTATTAAATTTCACTGGAGTGGATGGGTTTTCCACTCGCCGGTTGGGTTTGAATTAGAGGTCGACCGATATATCGACCGGCCGATTGGCAATTTTTGATGTATCTCATCAGCCGATATTTGAGTGTAGAGTGCCGATTTACAAACAGGCACGTCTGCGGGCAGCCCGTTGCTGTGGAACATGTGACCCATGCGGCCCCTGTGCAGGACCCCAGCCAAAACTTTGATAAGAGTCCTGGGAGAGAACAGAACAGCTTGAATTCTGGGGCCGGTTGCACGAGACACCTTAAGATTTCCTTAGTCAAGTCAGTTGCACAAAACATCCTTAAATGTCCTTCTTAAGGTTTCACGTAAGTATTTTAAGTTTCTCCTAATCTTGGTCTTATACTTAAGGAATCCCTTAAAGGTCCCTTAGGAGTTGCACAAAACACTTTAAGAACCAAAGTGAGGAGAATAACTTAAGGTACCCCTGACTGTACCTTAACCGCAGCATGCAGTTTATGGCCGTAAATGAAGAAAATGAACTCATCCCGAGAAATTCGCAGCTGGATACGATCATGGTCAATTTATTTAGCATTAGAGATTTGACCGACAGTCGATTTTTTTTATTTTTATTTTTTTAATAATTTTATTTATACGGCCCGCATAATGTTTATAATTCATTACTTAATCTGGCTAACACTGGTAACATTCACCGCCGGTATTGGTTATTTGATCGAATTTTCGATGCAGAAATATGTAGACGCATGCAGAAATGAATGCATTTAATGTAAGTGAGATACAAAAATAAATCCATCTGCTCGGGTTTTGCTCGCCTGCTTCTCTCTCCTTCCCCCACACTTTCACGTAACTTCCAAGTTGCCACCGGTGGAAATCCGGCTTTTAATTTACTTATATTCATCATTATATTCATTCATCAGCAAAATATGTTTAATGCCATTGGCAGTATCATACTTAAGGTGTTTTGTGCAACCGGCCCCTGATCTTTCAAAGACCTCTATATTCAACTGGTTTGCTATGAACGCGAATAGCCTACAGAACAGTCAGGAACTGGCGTAATTATAGGGAGCCATCAACCAGATACACTGGGGGAAAAAAATCTGGAAAAAAGATGTATAATGGATTTATAATTTTCTGTCAGGACATTATCCGTTTTCTTACGGATTCTTTTTTGTTAAATTTACCGACATTAGCGGGTGTACTGGCTCCCACAATGCAACGCAAAATTCAAATTGAAGGGTAAAACACCTCTGAAAATGTATATGGAAAATTCCTTCATATTAACACGGTACATTGAACTCTGTTTTTACTGACTTTTCTTACAGTGTAGCTTACAGGTAACGTTAAGGATGGGTATTAAAACCATCATTGACAGAGAAGTTTAGTGCGTTTATTTAAGTGTATATAGTTTGTTTATATGTAGGGTGACCAGATAATCCATGTCATCCCAGACACTTTGAGCTAGGACAGGATTTGTTAGCTGCCATTTCAATTAAAAGGACCTGGATTTCACTTAAGTGCTGCATTCTTACTGTGTGCTGATTGGTCAGTCTCCTATAATCATACATGTCACTAATGTTAATGTGAAACATCTGGATGAGTCTTTCAGTCATCAAAACAAACCAGTCAAACCAGTCAAAATGCAAGAAGAAATTAACTATTAGCCAAGCAAAGGAGTCTTTCAGGTTTAAAGTAGTTTGTAAAACCTGAAGTAGCTCAGTGTCCGGGATGACATGGATTATCTGGTCACCCTATTTATATTTAAGTTTACACTTATGTTTTAAGTCAGTGTTCAATAAATGTTAAGTTGAGAAATGTTGTGTATCCTATATTATTAGTGTGATATTTTACCATGCAAATAGAGGGGAAAATGTCCAATTACCGGGCAGAAAAAAATCGGCAGCATATATCGGCGATCGGCTGACCCTGACTTCTAAATATTGGCATAGGCATCGGCTATAGAAAAACCCATATCGGCTGACCTCTAGTTTGAATTGGTGGGTCATGTGACTTTGAGCCTCTGGTGAGGAGAGCTCCTGTGTTCTGAGGGGCACCTGCTCAAGAGAGCTGAGGGTCCAGACCTGATGCTCCCCTATCCACAGGCATGGGGACACCCGCATGCAGGCTGCTGCCCTGCACTCCTCTCAGGAGCTTCCCGCATCGTGCAGTTGCTTCCTTCATTTTTTAGTTGGATTGCTTTACATTTACTTAAGTTATCTGACACTTTTATCGAAAGTGACTTAGCGTTAGGGCTGAATGATTTTAAGAATATATCGAATTGCAATTTATCGGACGTATTGCGATTTGCCATTTGATTCGCGATCCCAACAAAGCCAACAAAAAAAAACTCAGTATTTACTATGTGTATATGAAAACTGTAATTGAGCACAACTGTACATTGAAATGTGAACTGCGATATACATTAATCCAAAGTTAAAAATGGGAATATATGGATTGAATCTGAAATATATTTATTCTAACAAAAATGATATAGAACATGCACCTAACGAACCACAGAACAATTCTCTAGCAACCTGAACATGGTAAAGTGATTGCATTTTTACTTACAGATTTTAAGTGCCGCATTTGCAAACTGTGCTCGGCTGGTTTTTTTACCCTTAGTAACGTGCTTCTGGAAAGTCCCATGTACACAAGGGTCAAATTAGCAGAGACCAATGCCGCCTAAAACTACTATCACAAAAGCCGCCACTGTGTTAAGTTAAATCAAGTAATGAAAATAAAACAATCCCAGTAATAAAAACATGGATCTTGCGGCTGCTTGGACCCCTAATAATAGGACCTTTCTGTGAACAATTTCTGACCGTGAATTAGGTACTGTAGGTAATTCACTTACAGCTCAGTGGTGGAACCAATTTTTTTTGCACTGCAAATGTAATGTTTTCCTTGGGTTTTCACCAGTCTGTTGTTTGTGGGCGTATACATAGTCACTTTGGGCCACTTCTGATTGGTGAGCATGATTGGCACGCGAGGAGGACAGAATGAATTTGTAAAACTATTTTCACGACAGTTTTAAACCCTGAGTCAGACGTGCTGTATAATGCATATCCTCAATAGCAGCCTTTGTGACTTGCTAATTGCAGTGTTCAAAATCACAATTTCAAGTTGATAAATCATTCAACCCTACTTACAGTAGAGGGAAGGATCCTAATTAATGTGTGCCCCCCCCCCCCCGGGGTTTGAACTCATGACCTCTGTGTTGTTACTCCAACGCTGTACTTCCAGAGCTACTGTACTGGACCTCAGGAGTTACTTTAATTACCATTTATCATTTCCGTGAATTTGCTGAGGCATTTTTAAGGGGATGTATGTTTAAGATTCCCCTAGATTCTGTCAGAAAATGTGATTTGTATAGTGTGCTTTATTTAAATATGGTTTCATCAGTTTGGTGCTCTGTCAGATTGAGTTAAGCTCCATCCTCATTCTCGGTATCGGTGATTGCATGGTCTCTGTGTTGGGTCTGTAGCCAAACAAAACAAGGGTTTCATCTTCTGTCTCAAGTGGACTGATTCGTCGCTATCGTCTGTCAGACCTCTGCAGTGCCTGATGTTATATACGATACTGGGCTGTGAACATGGGTCTGGCCAGTATCAAATATACTGGCAGTTGTACTTGAGTTTACAATTGTTATTTATGCTGGATAAGTTCCCTTAATGACATTTTTTTTTATGGTGCCACTTATACTGCATTGCCCTGGTCTTCTTTAACTCTTTCCTTTCTACACAGTGCCTGTAGCTTAAATTTGGCATGTACCATGGTGTAATATGATGCTGTGGTAGTTTTTAGTTCATTAGCGGACATGGGTTTAGCTTTTGTGTTAACAACACCTCACTCAGCCCAGGTCTGGCTAGTTTGGGCGTTTTCGATGAGATTTGCTGTGGTGCCCTGAAACGTCGCGCACACTGTTATGGGTCGAGGTTTCTCTAGGCCATTTTCTACAGAGTTACAAAGGCTTCATGCTGGTTGTATTGAGTGGAGTCTCCAGCAGGACTTATTCTGAGCCTCTCTGCCTCAGGTCCTGGATGGCAGCGAGAGCCAGTACTCTGGGATGCAGATTGGCACACTCCAGGATGAAGAGGAGGAAACTACAAACGTCGCCCCCGAGGAGACCTTGGAGTCCCTCTCCAGAACTGCCCTGGGTATGTCTCTCTGGGTCCTTTCCTTGGTGTCCGGCCAGTTCTGTCCCCCTCTGAATCTACTTTCCCACGAAGTCCCGAAGACGGGCTGGCTAGGGGTGGCTCTGGCCGTATCCTGACCCGCTGTCACAAAGCTCTTATTTATTTTGCTCTGTTTACTCTGCAGTAATTTGTGTACAAGCAGAAGCTCTGGCTGTAATTTGATAAACCCTCCTAAGGTTCTGTCTGCTTGTGCAGGACAGCAGTTAAAATATGCGACGTCAGCCCTGTCCCCAGCGACCAACATACCGTTGTGAAAGTTTGCCAACCCTTTGGAATAATCTAGAAATCTGCTTGCGTGAGGTCGTCTGAAATCTGTTTTTGGCCAAATTGCAGTAGATCAGAATTCTGTTGCAAAGAGGAGGTAATCAAAATTTAGTGTGTTCTTGTTTTTGTTTTTTTTTTTTCTTGTCAAGCCCACATCTGAATTAATAATAACACCTGACTCTCTTCAAGAGGTTATTAACCTGCGCAGTCATATACTTTTCCATCAGTCAACTTGATTATCTAAGCAGTTTGTTTCATAAAGATATGTAAAATATGTATATTTGTGAAAAGACTTGGTGTGGAAGTTCCCGTAACTCCAGGGGTTCACTAACTCGTTCTCAGAGCTGTGTCTGCTCTTCCGTGTGCCCTGTCCATAGTGCTGAGCAAGCCGCACCTCATTGAGAACAAGGGCCACAGCCGCCAGTCGTCCGACAGCAGCGTGGACAGGCTGCTGCTCAAGGAGGAGGTGGTGGAGCCCGCCGAGCTGGAGAACAAGGCAAGTCCCTGGCGGGCCACCCAGCTGTGTCTACCCCCCGGTGTGCCGACTGGACAGCTGTCCTTGCTCCGTGGTGCCGTCACACGGAGCCCTCTCAGCCAATGGGGACGTAGATAACGCCATGACAGCGTTGATGCTGAAAGCTGATTGGCCTTTGATGTCCACCCAGCCTTCGAGAATAAGAGGAGAGATCGGTCACTACACGGACCCGAAGGCCGAGCCCCTGGTGCACTGCGTCCGCCTCTTGTCTGCATCCTTCTTGCTCACAGGACAGAAAAATGGTACTTAATTTTTATTTATTTATTTTTTCTCTTGGCTCTGTAGCTAATTATGATTTTATCAATGTTCCTTCCAGTTGTAACAACATGCTAGGCGTTTACACTGGGTGCTGAGTAAGCTGCTGCACGCTGATGTAGTTTTAACGATATAATCTTTAACTGAGGCTGTGCAGCGGTTGTGGTTTATTCGTAATACAAGTACGAGCAGGTTTCTGAGCGGAGCCGTGGTTTCCGGTTCCTGGTGATTTTTTTTACTGTACGCCCTATGGGTCTTGCTGTTCATCTCGGTCAGGCCTGGTGCCAGATAAGGAGGTGCGGGTGAGCGTAAAGGCGCTGGCGGTGAGCTGCGTGGGGGCTGCCGCCGCCCTGCTCCCCGAGGCCTTCTTCAACAGCCTGTACCAGGAGCCTCTGGAGGGGCTGCCGCCGGAAGGTGAGAGTGCCGACCTGCTCCTGGGGAGGGCGGGACGGGCGGGCAGGGTGGGGGGGGCGTCTCGTCCACCCCCAACTTCCGTGTACGTCCTCTCCCCACACAGAGCAGCAGTACGTGACTGACGTCCTGATGTACATCGACCACGGGGACCCCCAAATCCGTGGGGCCACAGCCATCCTGTGCGGGACTGTCATCCATTCCATCCTCACCAAGACCCGGTTCAACGCGGAGCCCTGGCTGGCTGCGGTGAAAACCGCAACGGGTCAGTGTCCACAACAGAGATGAAACACCGAAATGGTTCTTTTAAAATTAAAATTGGTGGATATGGTTTCCGGTTGCATTTTAATTACACGTCGTCAAATATAGTTGTTGCGGTTTCACCATGCTATAGAATGACTTGCTATTAATAAGTATTATTATTGACACCTGCGTCATGGTCGGTCGATGACTGGTTGTATGTCTGAGTAACATTCTTACCACGTCTGTGCCTGTGTCTGTCAGGAAACCCCCTGTCTGTGGTGGACCTCGTGCCTCTGCTGCAGAAGAGCTTGAAGGATGAGTCTTCTGTCACCTGCAAGATGTCTTGCGCCGCCCTTAGGGTGAGTGTGCTTGTATGGGGGGGGCAGCAGTGTTACTCATGGCTCCGCCCCAGGGTAGCGTGAAATGAGCCGCGATAGATGGAACCACTTGCTGGAAGGTATCAGTCGTAAGTCTGGAAACTATAGCAACATGGTGTTTACGATATGAATGATGCTTTGCGGGGGTCAGTTAGGATTGCTGAAAATGTGCTGTGTGTTGCAGCACTGCATCATGGCCCTATGCTGCAGCAGCTTCAGTGAACTGGGACTGCAGCTGGTCGTCGACCTCCTGACCCTGAGGGACTGCTCCTATTGGTTGGTCAGGACCGAGCTACTGGAGACGCTCGCCGAGATGGATTTTCGGTATCAGACTGTTGTTTCGGCCTCTGTTGCGTTATCTCGGGTCACGTGATCAACACCAGTAACCCTGAGGGGCTTCTGACTCCTTTGGTTTGCAGGTTAGTAAGTTTCCTGGAGAGGAAAACTGAGAATTTGCACAAGGGGGACCACCATTACACTGGGGTGAGTGTGAGTTCTCCTTGTGCCCTGCATGTACTGTAGAGCCCTCTTAACCTCTGACCCCTGCTGGTGCCCGCAGCTGCTGAAGTTACAGGAGAGGGTGCTGAACGACGTGGTCCTCTACCTGCTGGGGGATGAGGATCCGCGAGTACGCCACGTGGCCGCCGCCGCGGTCAGCAGGTGAGGCCCGGCCCAGAGCCCTTTCGGGTCGTCCGTGTTCTGCATACTGCCGTTTGGACTCCGGGGCGCTCCAGCTGACGCCCAGTCGCTTGTCCCAGACTTGTCTCCAGGCTGTTCTACGACTGTGACCAGGGCCAGGGGGATCCGGTGGTGGCCATCGCCCGGGACCAGAGCGGCGTATACCTGCAGCTGCTGATGCACGAGACCCAGCCCCCATCCCAGTTCACAGTCAGCACCATCACCAGGTACCTGCGCCATCCGCCCAGGGCTTACCGCTGGGGTGTGCCGTTTTACATGTCCACTTTATATTCGATTTATTGTATTTGTTTGTCATAAATTGCCTGAAATATGCCTCATTCATAAAAAGTCCTGTGTATCAGCCTAAAGTATTTCTTACCCTATCCATAGTGGTTTGAGCTGACCTGGGGAGGGATCAGTTTGTTTGATGCCATAGGAAGGGCTGGATAAAGGCGTCACAGATCACTAGGCATTTTTTAGGCCACCTTCTGTCCACAAACTGCTTATTCATATTAACTGATACTTTGTTGATCCCATGGAGAAATTCTCTTCACCTCCTATGAGGGCAAGTTTGGCCGTGAAGGGCGGTGACCTCGTGCAGCATTCAGGGAGCTGGGGGGGGGGGGGGGAGGGGGGGGTGGTGGTGACCGTACATGTTATACTGCCTTCTGTATTATATAGGAGTCAGCTGGTTAATTACCTATTACTAGCTTTTTAAATTGTGTGTGATCATTATATATCCACACATAATTTAGAAATAATATGATTTTTTTCATGATTCTTATCTGGGCTCCCTCGTGCTGATTGGGCCCCAGGCAGATGCCTGATTGGCCTTTGCATTGACGTGGGCCTGGCTGTAGGTTGCGTATCTCAGACAATGTCCTGCAGCTGCCCATCAGGTTAGTTGGCGTAGCATTTCTGTAACGCAGCGGCTATCTGTGTTCCTCAGAACCTACAGAGGGTACAGCCTCTCCCCACACACCTCTGACATCACCCTGGAGAACAGCCTGTCCCGGGTGATCACGGCCGTGTCCCACGCTCTCACCTCGTCCACCTCCCGGGCCCTCACGGTGAGTACGCCGCTCTCGCCAGCCGTCTTCACGGCTCTGTTGTTGGGGAGCCTCGCGCTCGGCCGCCGACAGCCTGTGCCATGTCATGGCGGCCTAGGGAGAGCTTTAAAACCAGCCTGCTTTGGGGGCACTCCTTTCATCTGCTCCTTGCTGGAGATGTGTAGAACTTAAACTGCATCAGCAGTTGGTGTTCTGAGTCTTTTTATAGAAACTCGCAAACATACAATGAAACGCAACAAAACTAGCAACCGTTCACCTGCTGATTCACATAAGCTCCGCACTGACAAAGACGCATGCAGTTCACAAAGACAATCCATTTTTCCCCCAGTAGTTTAGGAATTTGTCAACATTCAGATTCAACAAAAATGTAATTTGAGGAAATGGTCTTTCAGTTCAATTAGGTTGAACTGAAACCCATCAACCAACACTGAATGTTTACTGTATGCAAATGAATGTGACTGTAGGAATTATTGCACTTGGGGCTGTAGTTTCCAGTGGTGCAGTGATTAGCAGTAGGACCAGGGTTTTAGTCTCTGCCATGGCTCCGCATGTGTGGAGCTTGCATGTTCTCCCCGTCATCGTGGGGATGCCACCAGGTACTCCGGTTTCCCCCCCCAGCAGACCAAAAACATGCTTTATGAATTGGAGTTGCCTGATTTGTGGGTGTGATTAACGTGGATGGCAGGATGATTACACTTTCCCTTGTGAACATTCTCCACATAATTGGCGTCAGATGTCAGCGGCTGTGCAGTATGTGTCCTGCGCATGATTTTTTTCTGCCACTTCTCCTTTTTACAGTTCGGCTGCTGCGAGGCCCTGTGCCTGCTGTCCTCCGTCTTCCCAGTGTGCACCTGGAGCGTGGGCTGGCACTGCGGCTACGTCAGCTCCTCTGCCAATCAGCAGAACCGCTCGAGTCTCTACAGGAACAGAAGTCGCTCCTTCAGGTTCGAGTGCCCGGGACTTTAAAGCACCTTGAATCTGATTGGGTGGTAACTTTTTAACTCCTCCCCCGGCCTTTGGTGCTGTTTTGTGGTGGAAGGGCTCGAAGAGCTTTAGCAAACATCAGTGCTGTCCCCACAGCCTGTCCCAGCCTGGTTCAGGTGACGATCTGAAAAAGACCTGCACCGTGGGCATGGCCAACATGGTGCTGTCGCTGCTGACGTCCGCCTGGTTCCCCCTCGACCTTTCCGCCCACCAGGACGCCCTGCTCCTGATTGGCAACCTGCTCGCAGGTACCCGCCGCTCGCTGCCTGCTCGCCACGCTCTCCACGCTGGCGGTCCCCAGTGCACTGAGCCCGGCCTCACGTCTCCACAGCTACTGCACCCAAATGCATGAAGAGCCCCTGGCTGGGGGAAGAGGAATCCAACTCGGGGGGCGCCAAGCAGGAGGAGCCCTGGCCGGCGCTGGGGGACCGCGCTGTGGTGGCCATGGTGGAGCAGCTCTTCTCCCACCTGCTGAAGATCCTCAACATCTGCGCACATGTGGTGGATGAGGCGGCTCCAGGGCCTGCGGCCAAGGTATCCGGAAGCCGCCCTTAGATCCCTGGCTCCTGGGGCCGTCGTCAGGCATGGAAACAGCCCTGATGTTGGACTAGTGCCTCTGTTAGGGATTAAGATGCCTTTGAATCGGTCTTCACAGATGTGCGGTTTTTACTGTGTGTGTTTGCACCTTTTATAGGCTGTTTAATTGAAGTGATTTTCAGCTATCTTAGCCACAAGACCCACATTTTTCCACGATCCAATTTGTTCAAACTGAGGCACATTTATTTCTCGCAATAATTAGTGCAGGTGGTAAAATTTGCTGAGTAGTAGTGGGGCTCTAGTGGTGAACTTTATTAATCACACTCGGCAGTCCACTTGAAGTGGCTCCACGAATTGAGAAATGCCGAATTAAAAAGCTGTTCCCCCAGCTTTTATTTTTGGTTTGGCTGTCTGTTTGCTTCAGATTAAACATACTGGGGCTGACTTACTTCATTCCAAGGCCTTCCACACTGTGTGTTATAGGCACTACCTAGAAACTCGATGGTTGTATTCGTCTCATGCACAGTATACAGTCCAACTATGGCCTGCCGTGAAATGCAAGCCAGTCATCTCCTTTATAATCCATAATCCCATGGTAACTGCAGGTTGCTAGATGAGCGTTTGGTCACATCGTCTCACTGTCAGTACAGCCCGTTTGACGCTGGGCGTGTGTTGTGGACGACGGTTTGGAACGGAGCTTGCCGCTGTCTCTTCTAGGCCACGCTCCCTTCTCTGTCCAACACGCCGTCGCTGAGCCCCATTAGAAGGAAGAGCAAAGAGAAGGAGATGGTGGAGAGCAATGCCACCCCCATGAGCCCCAAGAAGATCGGTGACAGTAATCAGGGTGGGAGACCGTACGACTCGGGGCATTCTGGGAATTCCAGGTGCTCTGTCCAATCACGTGACTGGAGCCTGTGTTTTTTTTTTTTTTTTTTTTTTATATATTTCCTTCTCAGCAGCTAGACCTACGGAGGGTTCGGGTGCTGCCACTATCAACAAGTCCACCTCGGTGGGCAGCTTCTACCACCTGCCCCCGTACCTGAAGCTCTATGATGTGTTGAAGGCAACCCAAGCCAACTACAAGGTCGAGATGAGACGTCCTTGAAACTATTATACTGACTGGATTCTGTGAAAGTCCACCTATCTTCTGAAGGCTTATCCTGGTCAGCAGAGCTGGTGGGAGCCTGGAGCCTGTCCCAGGCAGCACCGGCCACAAGGCCGGGGTCCACTCTGGACGGGATGCCGGTCCATCCTGTGAAAACAGTGAATTCCTCCTGTGCCAGAGGACAAAGATGACTCAGACATGGCGCCTAGTAGAACCTGTTTATTTAAAGGCATCCCTGCTTTATGTTTGCAATTCATAATGTCAGTCTGCTTTACAATCTGTCCAATCTTCTGGTTCTCTGTAATTCATCAAATTTTATGGTTTGGTAAACCTCCTAGTTTAGTTAAGCAGTCACACACATTTTCCTTGACTGAAAGGTTTTATGGTTTTATGGTACGGCTCTCTGGTGTTTTGTGTCAGGACTGTGACGTCACCCAAGACTGGCCATTGTGACTGATAGCGGTGGGTAAAAGCTGACTGTTTCCTGCAGGTGACGCTGGACCTTCACAGTCCCAGCGAGAAGTTCGGCGGGTTCCTGAGGGCAGCGCTGGACGTGCTGTCTCAGCTCCTGGAGCTGGCGACGCTACATGACATTGGAAAGGTCAGGCTTTGCTCCGATAACCATGGTAACCGTATCCACCTCCTCCCAGCACTGTTGCCGTTCTCGCCTAACAGAAGTGCTTGACGACCTCTCCGATTGCTTTTATTTATTTATTTATTTTTTATTTTTTTGTAGTGTGTAGAAGAAATCCTGGGGTACTTGAAGTCTTGCTTCTCCAGAGAACCCACCATGGCCACCGTCTGTGTCCAGCAGGTAAGAGAACCCCCCCCCCCCCCTCCTCCCAGCCAGCTCGGCGATGTCCATCTCGGCGGCACGGTTGATGCTAACTTCCTTACACGATCCCCAGCTCCTCAAGACCCTTTTTGGTACCAACCTGGCCTCCCAGTATGACGGCTCCTCCTCGAACCCTGGCAAGTCCCAGGGCAAGGCCCTGCGGCTGGGCTCATCCAGCCTGAGGCCGGGACTCTACCACTACTGCTTCATGGCCCCCTACACGCACTTCACCCAGGCACTGGCCGACGCCAGCCTGCGGAACATGGTGCAGGCTGACCTGGAGCAGGACGCCTCTGGGTGAGCTTCCCTGGGCGTCGGCCTCTCCCAGCCACGCCTCCTCGCCGCCTCTGCACACCTCTGTCTTCTGCTCAGAGACTTTAGATCAGTCGCACTGACTGACACTGAAGGATATTTCAGGTTTATAGTAGCCGAATACACAGATTAAAGACATTTAGACATGAATAGACAGTAACAATAAATAATAAATCACAATAAACTGTAATTGTGTTGTGCACGTTTTTGTGCACTATTGTGCCGCGGCCTTAACTAACTTGTGTCTTTGTGGCCCTCAGGTGGTTTGATGTGATGCAGAAGGTGTCCAATCAGCTTCGGTCCAGCATCGCCAACGTCACCCGACACAGAGGGGACAAGGTAACGTTCAAGCCCGCCAACCGGATGGTATTGAGGTTCTGTTCTTGGACGTTCTTGGGCAAATCGGGGTTCTGTGAGGACACGGAGAATTACGCATCTCTGTCAGCGGAGACGTTATTCAAGCCACAGCTAATGTATCTGGCTGATTTAATTATTAATTTGAAGCCCGATACTGCTGTTGGCGTGGAGCCAGCGGAGATCGATAATGCCATTAACTTCCTGTGAGCGCCCATGTGCGTCTCCAAATGTGACGGCTGCAGATTTCTATCCCATCCAGATAGACTGGCCTCCATGCCATTTACTTGCTCATATCAAGCTTCCTTCCTCCTCTGTCCATCGGCCTTTCCGTAAAAGGTCCCGGTGCTCAGTTTGGTATTTTTCTTCCCCATTTCCTGGATACAGAATGCCATCCACAATCACATCCGGCTCTTCGAGCCGCTGGTCATCAAGGCTCTGAAGCAGTACACCACCAGCACGTCCGTCCTACTGCAGAGGCAGGTCCTGGACCTGCTGGCCCAGCTCGTGCAGCTGCGGGTCAACTACTGCCTGTTGGACTCGGACCAGGTCAGCGCCCCCTTGTGGCGACTATTAGTAACCCTACCATAGATGTTCATAGATCCTCATTCCAGTGGCTTTCATTACAAAATAGAATTAATGGGCAATTATCATATTATGTAACAAATTAAGTGAAAGTTCCCATTTATGTTTATGACTGATCAGTACGGCGTCTGTCAATTGCTCATTACAGCCTCTGTTCCATTCTGTTAATCCTCAAGTTTATTTTCTCGCAGGTGTTTATTGGCTTTGTTCTCAAGCAGTTTGAGTACATTGAAGTGGGACAGTTCAGGTGAGGTCTCCTCCACTGTTACCGGCATCGAAACGCCTCCATTCATGCCATACTGCAGATCTATGCCAAGCGAACCACAGTGTTAAATTTAGATCTTAGTTAATGCAGTTATTTTAATTGTAGATGTGTGTCTGCATTGAGGTCCGGGCTGTGCCGGCCATTAACATCTTCGGATCTTCAAGCTCCCTAATAATTGGATGTTGGGTTCTTGTGCACGGCAGGGATTCCGAGGCCATCGTCCCCAACATCTTCCTCTTCCTGGTGCTGCTGTCCTACGAGCGCTACCACTCCAAGCAGATCATCGGCATCCCCAAGATCATCCAGCTGTGCGACGGCATCATGGCCAGCGGCCGCAAGGCTGTCACCCACGGTGAGCCCCACCCACTGCTGGAACAGGTGCATTCTGGGAGCCTGTTGGTGGCACACCGTGATGAGAGATCGCCACCTCTTCTAGCAATCATGTTCAAATTTCTGTCTAAAGCTCTACGTTTACATTGACACAATAGATTCCCTGTCAAGGTTTTAATGTCTATATTAATAAACAAAATCTAAGAGTGTGTCAGCTTGCAACTGAATAGTTATTAGTGGCTGGCTGAGTGACTCTCTACATTTCCATCTAATATGGATTTACGATGTTTTGGACCAGTTTAGACTGATTCCGCCCACTGCGGCTGTTTCAGTGACCAAGCCGCTGTTTTCTGGGCTCCTCTCGTTTCCATAGCGATCCCCGCACTGCAGCCCATCGTCCATGACCTGTTCGTGCTGCGCGGCTCCAACAAGGCGGATGCGGGCAAGGAGCTGGAGACCCAGAAGGAGGTGGTGGTGTCCATGCTGCTGCGGCTTGTCCAGCACCACCAGGTCCGGGCCGCCGCTCTCTTGGGTCGCTACGTCCTTCCCAGTCCCACTTCCCTCCCGCTCCTGTTAACGCCGTCTGGACGTCCCTCAGGTTCTGGAGATGTTCATCCTGGTACTCCAGCAGTGTCACAAGGAGAACGAGGACAAGTGGAAGAGGCTTTCCCGGCAGATCGCTGATGTCATACTGCCTATGATCGCCAAGCAACAGGTGAGTGGGCTGGCCCTGCCCCTTGCTGTCTGTGTCTGCGTTTGGGGACCTGTCAGTCAGGCCCTGCCCCCTGCTGTCTGTGTCTGCGTTTGGGGACCCATCGGTGAGGCCCTGCCCCCTACTGTCAGTATGCCTGCGTTGGGGACCTGTCGGTGAGGCCCCGCCCCCTACTGTCAGTGTCTGCATTTGGGGACCCGTTGGTGAGGCCCTGCTGTCTGTGTCTGCGTTTGGGGACCCGTCGGTCAGGCCCTGCCCCCTGCTGTCTGTGTCTGCGTTTGCGGACCCATCGGTGAGCCCCCGCCCCCTGCTGTCTGTGTATGCGTTTGGGGACCTGTCAGTGAGGCCCTGCCCCCTGCTGTCTGCGTTTGGGGACCCATCGGTGAGGCCCTGCTGTCTGTGTATGCGTTTGCGGACCCATTGGTGAGCCCCCGCCCCCTGCTGTCTGTGTCTGCGTTTGGGGACCTGTCAGTGAGGCCCCGCCCCCTGCTGTCTGCGTTTGGGGACCCGTCGGTGAGGCCCTGCTGTCCGTGTCTGCATTTGGGGACCCGTTGGTGAGGCCCCGCCCCCTACTGTCTGTGTCTGTTTGGGGACCCGTCGGTAAGGCCCCGCCCCCTGCTGTCAGTGTCTGCATTTGGGGACCCGTTGGTGAGGCCCCGCCCCCTACTGTCTGTGACTATTTGGGGACCTGACGGTGAAGCCTCGCCCCCTGCTATCTGTGTCTGTGTCTGCATTTGGGGACCCGTCTGTGAGGCCCTACCCCCTACTGTCTATGTCTGCGTTTGGGGACCCTGTTGGTGAGGCCTAGGACTCCCAACCTAATAGCTGTTGCTTGTATTGATGTTACCTGTTGCACCTGTGAACTCGGTACTTTACCCATCTCAATGAGGGCCGGGTTTAGCCCATTCATTCCCAAACCTCTCTAGCGGTCAGATCCCCGCGATCCTGCATACAAGTGGGTATGAAAAATTGGATGGATTGATTTAGTATGAGCAGTAGTGGGTGCAGTTGCATCCCCAGGAAAATCGCCTGTGCTGACCTATTAATTCTCTTAATCCTGCCGCCCTCTGATTTAGTGACTGGGTTGGACATGGAGACGCCGTATGTCCGAGAGCCTGTCACAGCGTCGTGGTGCAGGAGGGTACGTGACAGTCCGCTGAAGGCTCTGCTTTATTTTGCAGATGCACTTGGACTCCCATGAGGCCTTGGGGGTGCTGAACACGCTGTTCGAGACGGTGGCCCCATCTTCTCTGCGGCCCGTGGACATGCTGTTGAAGAGCATGTTTGTCACCCCCGGCACTATGGTGAGTTCCCCACACATGTTTTGTCCCTTTCTGCCTCCTGACCCCAGAGGGGGGCCGGGGCAGTGGGTGTGGCCATCTGAGTAACCCCTCCTCCACCCTGTCAGTCGTCAGTGGGCACGGTGCAGCTGTGGGTGTCGGGCATCCTGGCCGTGCTGCGCGTCCTCATCTCCCAGTCCACCGAGGACATCGTGCTGTCCCGCGTCCAGGAGCTCTCGCTGTCCCCCTTCCTCCTCTCCTGCGCCACCATCCAGCTTCTCCGCCAGGACGGCACCCCGGCACCCTCTAGCGAGGAGCTCAACAACGACTCTCAGCGGCACCTGCCGGAGGAGACCTTCGCTAGGTGAGCGCCCCCTTCAGGCCAAGCATATTATGCACCCTCACTAATACCCGTGATGATTTTTAGCTGTTAAAACGGTCAGATAGAGACGGCTGAAGTACTAATCGTGCGTTCCATTATACCTTGGAGGTCGGTATCCGAGTCAAAAACCGAGTTTTCGAGGCCGGAAGTGAC
>JAODKL010000051.1:7976340-7987536 GCA_026780765.1 Petrocephalus schoutedeni
GGGGGGGGGGGGGGGAACATACTAAACCCGTTGCTTCTTTTGTTTTTGGTTTTGACTTTTTTTTTTATTCTCAGGATGTAAGAAGAGATTATACTGACTGGAAGTGTCTTTTAATGGAAACCTTTCTATATCATGTATAGTACGTACAATTGTAAAACCTGTGCTGCATGAGTTCTGTGTTTAAAACAAAAAAGCAGGGGGGGAGAGGGGGGTGGAGGTGTAGAGGAAGATGAAAGCTGGGTACTGAGCGTGACTGTTTCTTAGGACCTTTCTGTTTGCACAAAAAACAGTGGGTGTCTGAAATGTCGTGGCCCTCGGTCCTCCAATCTAAAACTCGCTACACCGAGCAATAATCGAACCTCTACACCCGATATGGCTCCCCCTCTACCCTGAACCACACGCCCCTGCTTGGAGCCACGTTGACTTGAGATTTGCGGCCTGACTGGATTACCTGTAAATACTGTAAGCACTAGCTACGTAAATTGAATATTTTGTGTATAGTAGAGCTGCAGCATGCTACGAGTCCGCTTTTGAACTGAAATGGGTATTTTTTTAGGTGGGATCGGGCTCATAGAGAGGCTACTTTGGTGGTGGAAAAAATGTTCCGGGGGTCAGCGTTGCCCGTAACCTTGAGGATGGTAGCCGGCGCGGATCCGCCTCATTCCACTACTTCGAAGCTTTAAGCTGCAGTTCCTCAGACTCGTTCCAGAGCCCCTGCTTTGTCTTAGTAACCGGATTAATTAAGTGCCTGTTAGCGCTTAAACATGGAATCTACACCGAGCTGCTGCCCTGAGTGTGTGCTGCCGTCTCTAATCGTGTTGCTCAGTGGAAATGTGTAGCAGAAGATTTATCGGAGGCGAAGTTGATGTCATGGCAAGATCTATATTTTTTGTTTTTAGTTTTCGACACCTGTAAGAGTGATCATTTCATGATAGACACTGAAGTTGTGCGACTGCAATTTGGAAGCCGTTTCCAACTGTATATTTTGAATTCAAGCAAGCAAGGCTTTCGAAATTGCCGTTTTAGATGTGGATTAACTTGGGTGTAATCCCCTTAATGACTCAAGTTAGAGTTCATAAGCTGCAGCTTTCTTGGAATTAAACTGTGGCTCATCAGACCTCTGTAACAATACTGGAGATTGTTTCCCTCATCCCTTCGTGGTCCCGAGTCCCTAATTTCTGAAATGTGAAGCTTTAAGCTGTTCCCATATTTTGGCAGGGAAGTTCAACTTCAGCACAGATCATGTTCAGTTGGTGGTACTTTTTTTCTTTTCTTTTTGGGGTGGGGGGTCGGGGGTGCGTGCTGTGCGATGTGGTCGTCGCTGCTCAGACCTCGAACGGTCGCGCCTCTGGCGTTTTTTCCTGTGCAAGGCTGTGAAGGGACGAATCTGGAGCCTTTACACAAGATCGGTCGCTGTTATGCTTTCATATTACGAGAGAAGATTGTATTACATTTTATGTCATGTTTTAACATTACGTGAAAAAATATGTAAAACAATAAAATGTTTTAAATTGAACTCTGTAAGTGTGTTGTGTTTCTTGGCCTGGCGTTGCGCGCGGCTTATTGAAACGCTTGCGTAATAGTCCTTTAAGTGTGATGATCGAACCACAGCACAGATAAAAATTTAATAAAGGAGCACATTTGTTTAATGGGTCTGGATTGAGTGCAGGTCTGACTGCGAGCCTCTTATTCTCTTAATGTAGCGTTTCGTCTCTGCGGATTGGAGACTTAAGAAGGCCACGAAGACTCCGAATTAAATGACGTGGACGCAGTCCTGTCCAAGAACAAGGCTTCATAGCCCCCGATGGAAGCCGACGCGATCGATGAGTCGCAGATTGGCGCAGTTTGTCGTGGAAAGTGCATCTACGTTTCACTTTACACGCCGTGTGCATCGCTTTCCGTTATTTGTCCCCAGTAGCTCCACTGACAGCCATTCTCCCTACGGCTGCGAAGTCTGGGATCCATCTGTGCGGACTCAGCCCTGCGTCTGGCTGTTGTGCGCTTCTACTCTAGCACACTCAACTGGGACCATCGTTAGGGCTTCATGAAAATGATGGACTCCCCATACTTGTAATTCGTTTTTTTCCCCTTTTTATTTTTCACCCATCTTCTGGCTTTGGGGACTCCTGCTGTTACTGTCACTGGACAGCCTGCAAAAATTTGTATTTAAAGGGTTGTCTGGTTGCATTATCTTTTCTTTTTAGTTATAGTTCCTCCAAATACTCCGTTATGCTGTCCTGTGTGGTTCTGGGTCCCGACAATGCGACTGGAGGCAGGCTGTCACGGCACAAAGTCTGGAAGGGTGAGACAGTCTGTTCATCTCTGCAGGGATTCAGGGGCAGCATCTGTCAGCCCAGGGGGCTTTGGTAAAGGTTTTGTTTTAATCGAGCTAACGGTGATTTAGAATGAATTGCTAAATACTGCTGACATTACTACAGCTTGCCTGTCCCCTTTTCAAATGCACCACTTACATTTTGTAATGACTGTCTGCACTGCATTGAGAGTGCGTTATATTACTATAGTACATACCTCCCATGTCTCAAAACGTGCGCAGACTTTACCATTTAACCGTATAAACAGTCACCCAAACTTTACAGTAATAGATTTCAGGTGTTCAGTTCAAAGAACTAAGAGTAAAATGTAACAATTATGCACATTTCTGCTAGCCAGGGGGAATACGGGATATAGCAGCGACAAAATCTCAGATCCGTCTATCAGTTATGTTTAATGGCGGCTAACGCCGGCTGCCGGTACAGATTTACATTCCAGCGTCACATTTGAGGGCAGCCCCACTCTGCCGTGGGACCCCTGACTGGGGAGCGAGCCATGTGCGCTCGCTGACGGCTGCGCCCCTGCTGGCCGTAACAGGTAGCGCTCGGAGACGTCAGAGCATCATTTTCACCAACTCCGTTTTAGCTCTTCACTGCTGCGCTATTCTGACCTACGGAGTTCGGTTTTTTGTCTTTAGATTCCTTTTTTAAGGACAGAGAGTAAAATCCCTCGCTGATCACCGAAACAGAAGCTGCATGTATATGTATTTATATTAAATTTTACTTTGCCGATCTGTATTTGTACCAATAATAAAAGTAATCAAGTAAATCTGGACCATTCATTATGTGGTACTAGCGATTTGCGATCTTCTACTTATCCATACCCTTAACCACAAGCAAAAGGGAAAATACGTTCTTTGTTTGCTGTTCATTCAATAAATGAAAGCTGTTATCAGTCTCAATATCACTGTTCATTTTGCATTCGCTAGTTCGCAGACGCATTTTGTGGGTATATCGGTTTCTTTCTCCAGTTCACAAAGACGCCTTTCTAACGAATTCTTGCCTATGTGGATGGGCTGCATCGGTCTGGGATGCAGTCTGCAGTCTGCCTTGTGCCATATGCTCGCTACCGCGTCTATGTCATCCTGACTGTACGCGGACTCGGATAATGAATCCATAAATGACAGCCTTTGGCTCTCGCTCTGCCTTTATGTTTGCATTTGTCTCTGATAATTAAATTGGGAAAAACTGGAGCGGTAGCTGCAATGCCGTCAAGTAATATACCTAAGTAAATAAAAAAACTGTTTTTTTTAAACCAGTTTAGGCGATCTAATGTATTATGATTGCATAAAATATTCACAAATAAGAATTCACAATTAAAACAATTCCCTCCGCGGGTCCCTGCAAGCCTCGTGTAATACATTTACTGCTGTTGGTAACGCCGTTGTCAGGGACGCATTTACAGTCAAACAAAGAGAAAGGAGTTGTCGCGACGCCAGGGGGGCATAGCTGTAATGTAAGTAGTCTGTTACTTGCATCTCAAACTTTACCACTTGCTTAACTTGGAATATTACTCGATCAAAGTAAAAAAAATTAAGGCGATGCAAGATTAAAAATCAAGGCACCCTAAACCATTCATTTTAATAACTCGGAGGCTATTGCAAGTAAATAACGCCTTCGTTTCCATCATGTCTTTTTTACTTTTGCACGATCGAACCGGCACGTAAAACATGTGGCCGGCCTTTTACAGTATTCATTTAATATAAGATCGCCTTAAGCGGAGCCTCCCGCGAGCCGCCGCCTGGGCTGTCGCGCGGCGTCACGTGACCGCCCAGGCAACCGTTGTCCAGTGTTTACTGTTCGGGGCGCTTCGTCGGGACCATGCAAGCGAGCGCCGGGACCGCGTAAGTTTGCCGTCAATTTTTATCCCGTATCTCGTGTACAACCGTCCTTCTGCTGCCTAATCCCGCCCTCGGTGTCTTATTTGTTAGTTATCTCGATAAATAACAGAGGTTCAAACTCTACGGCGTAAACTACACCGCAGCACCAGGTTACCTCAGAGTTCACTTAACTCGCTAAGCCAGGCGAACAGCTGCTAGCTATAGGGAACACGATAACTTCCAGGGAGCCCGCTCGTTGGTCTTTCCTGCTTGGCTGACTTTAGCGCCTACATGTTTTATTAAAACGGTATTAGTTGTATGGACGTGGCCTCTGAGGATGATTCAGAAGTACAATTATGGCAACATACTTAAATCGACTTGTACTTAACACCTGTGGACGTAGCCCGTTAAAGTGTAATTTAGGGATAGTCGACTAGCGGTTTAACAGCGCAGATGTTGGCGGGCGTGACTGATAGCTCGCGGAGCCAATAAGTGAAGAGAACGGCGGGCGGAGATCTCCGCTGCCATGGTTACGGAGGTGGGGCCGTCCACGTTGGACCAATAGCGAGGCGGGGCGGGGCTGCGTCGTCAAGCAGGGTTGGCTGACTTTTTCCTGGGCTTTGGAATTCCACATCGGGACGTAAAAAAGGGGGGATGAGGAAGAAAAGTTTAAAAAGTTAAAAAAAATGAAACGCATTTCTCATGCAGGACAGCTTAGCTCGTGCGAGTGGGCGCGGAGGAAAAGATCGACTTGCGCAGAGAAGCAGTTTAGCCCGCTGTCGAACATTTCACAGCGTAAAAAAAACACCGAAACTGTAGATTGTGCTGTTCAGATTCATTCTGAGTCGGCCATCACTTTCTGTTCTGATTTGGACCAGTAAGTAAATGTACATATTTGACTTGTATATAGTGCGCTAACCTCCACTTCGACTACAGACTTTGGTTCAGTGTTTAGCTTGCTAGCCAGCATCTCTTCTATTTTCTATTCCGTAGAATTCCCCCACCCACCCCCCATAATGCACATACGACCCAAAAGTCCTGCCGGTTTGCTGTGAAGGTGTGGGGTTAGGGGGCTTGCGGTGCCTTGCATGACTGCCAGCTCCTTACCTGTGCGAAGGTGCGCCACGGTCCGGCGTCCCAGATCTGAGCTGACGGCGGTCGATTGGCCGCTTCGCGCTGTGAGACTCCACCCCGCATGGGTCTTTACCTTTACGACTGATGGTAGGAGAGGAGGGGGTGGCCGTTTTTCCGATCGAACACGTGTAGGCTTCTATTCCACGTGTTTATTCGGGCACCAAAGGCATGGATGCTGGTGCTGAGCAGAAAAGGTGTATTGCTCTATTTGGGAGCGTAACATGTCACTAAAATAAACAATTTTGTATCGGTCACGATTTTTTCCCCCAAAGACCTGTACGTTCACTTCTGCTTTTGTGACGAGTTAAAGTATTTTCGAGTATTTTGGTTATGCCGGGACTTCACACACTTAGACTACTGCATGGTTTAATAAGTTCAGATTGAATGCCACACTGCGATTATATAGTAGGACCATTTATTGGGAATATGCAGACTTTGGGTTACATCTGGTATTACCAAAATCCTAGTTTAATATTACAGTAATAATAGGTCAGTCTGCATTAAGTGTACTTTTAATTGATTCTCTGTTTGAATTGAATTAATTGAATTGCCTAATAACCTAATTGTTGCTGCCTGTTCTTCTAAATATTTATCCTTTCAACACACTCCAAGAAGTGGAGTTGGTAACACAGAGATAAAAACGCCACGGTGATGCTGGCAGCCAGCGCCAGTTTCACCCCAGTGTTACATTTAGTCTTCTCTCTCTGCATTTCAGAAGCCCTCGATAAAAGAGAAAATGTTCAGACAGCCTGAGACAGCCAAGAGGCGTCTGAATTTGCAAGCAGCGGCACGCATCAGAAGCGTGGAGGTGGCGCGGGGCAGGACGGGCTATGGATTCACCCTGTCCGGCCAGGCCCCATGCATCCTGAGCTGCGTCCTGAAGGGCAGCCCGGCCGATTACGTCGGCCTGCGGTCCGGGGACCAGATCCTCAGCGTCAATGAGATCAATGTGTCCAAGGCCTCCCATGAGGATGTGGTGAAACTGATTGGCAGGTGTTCAGGGGTCCTGCATCTGGTCATCGCAGAGTGCAGAGGCCACCTGGATTCCTGCTCGAGCGATGAAGAACTCGGCTTCCATGAATCTAAGAACCACTGGCTCAGGCCGAAGGTCGACTCGAAGACCCTGGGCATCAACAGGGCTGAGAGGGTTGTTGCTGAGATGCAGTCTGGTGGCATCTTCAACATGATCTTCGAGAATTCCAGTGCGTCTTCCAGCAGCTCTGAGAAGGCAGCCGCCCCGAAGCCAAGGCCTCGATCCGAGCCAGACTGCTCCTTCAGGGGGCGGAGTAGCTGCACAAAGAGCAACCCGGACCTGCTGTCCGAGGAGGAGATGGCCAGGGTGCTAAACGACGACTCGGTGTTCGTGGAGATGTTCGAGAATCAGGACGACTTCGCGCTGGACGCCAGCATCCTAAACGTGGGGATGGTCGTCGGGTACCTGGGCTCCATCGAGCTTGCATCGGCCAGTGCCAATCTGGAGAACGACAGCCTGCAGGCCATCCGAGGCTGCATGCGACGGCTGCGAGCCGAGCAGAAGATCCACTCGCTGGTTATGATGAAGGTTATGCATGATTGCGTCCAGCTGAGCAACGAGAAGGGTGCCACCCTGGCTACGTACCCGGCTGAGAAGCTGGCGTTCAGCGCCGTGTGTCCCGACGACAGGAGGTTTTTCGGGCTGGTCACCATGCAGGTGACGGAGAACCACGGCCTGTCCAGGGAGGAGGAGAGCGGCCTCAGGACCTCCTGCCACGTCTTTATCGTGGACCCTGAGCTGTGTCATCACAAGGTCCACCAGGGCGTCGCCAGGCGCTTTGGCTTCGAATGCACGCCCGACCCAGACACCAGCGGCTGCCTGGAGTTCCCGCCGACCTCGCAGCCCCTCCTGCAGTTCGTCTCTGTGCTCTACCGGGACATGGGTGAGTCCATAGAAGGCATGCGGGCCCGGGCCTTCCTCGACGGCGACCTGGACGGCCAGCAGAATAACAGCACCAGCAGCAACAGCGATAGCGGCATCGGCAACTTCCTGCCAGAAGAGAAGAACAACAGGGTGCTTCTCGTTGACCTGGGCGGTGCCCCTGCCAGACACGTTCCCAGCGGCTTGTGGGAAAACGCGCCAGCTCGACCCCAGGGCCAGCCGGCCGCGCACCGCAACGGCTACCGCTTTGAGCATGAGGGCAAGTACCACCTCTCGGAGCTGCCCCACCCGGACCAGTCTCAGCTTACCGGCCGCCATCTAGGCCCCACAGCAAGGATGGAGGGGCCGGCCCCGCCCCCCCGGGCTCACTACCAGAATGCCAAGAAGATGGGCGTGGCCGGAGCGGCGCACGCCGGTGGCCAGCGCTGGCTCCCTGTCCACGTCCTGAGAGAGCGGCAGCACGGCGCCAGCAGCGACCAGGAGTCCTACGCCGAGTCTACCGACGGCTGGTCCAGCGCGAACTGCAGCACCCTGCCGCCACCCATGAGCAAGATCCCGGCAGACCGGTACCGGGCGGCCGGGGAAATAGCCCAGCCCTCCCGGCTCGCCGCGCAGAAGGACGAGTGGGCGAAGAAGCTCTTTGGGGCAGACAGGGCCTTCAGGGAGCGGCAGAACGGCAAGCGTGGAAAAGATGAGGAAAAGAGAGAGAAGGTAAGAGCGCTTCGCCTCGCGGAGTGTGCGATCCGTGGGTGGCTTTGAGTCATCGTTCTCTCACCCCGGGTTCATCCCCCCACCCCGGTGGCTTTACTTAGAGGAGTGAAGGGCTGCTAGCATGCTGTGCCTCAGCTTTGCTTCTAAAAGACTGGCGTTCTTAATCATTAAGCAGGGCATCACAAGTCAGCGAAATTAAAACCAATTACTGAACTACATGAAGAGTGGATAGACTTGCTTCGGCAATGATTCTATTTTTTAAGTTTCTTACTTACTTTGTGACTTTAAAGTCAAAGACCAGGGGGTTCCTAACCCTTGGCTACAAGGACCAAAGTTTGAAGTTTTTGGAGAAAATATATATTTTTTGTTTCTTATTATGCAAATAAAAAGCACATCAAATGAATGCAAAGCAGAGGTTTGCTCTTGACTGCAGGTTCCAGCCTTTGAAGAGCAGGGTTAAGCGCCCTGTTCTAGGTCCCTGCAGCTTATGTGATGGTGCCAACACTCATATTTTGCACTGTATGAAGAAATAACTGCCTTTTTTTTTTTCTTTCTTCCACCTTTCATAAATGTCTTAAATTTTTCGTGGTCTTTATTGGGCTCGTGTGAGATAATGCTTGGGATTTACACCCTGATCGTGAGCAGCATGTCTGGGAGATGTGTGACCAGGGGGAGCCGTCATTTGCTGGACTGCAGTGTCCCTTCAATATCTGAGCAGAACGCCACCTTACATGTGCCTTATGATGTTTTAGTGTCCTCTCCAGACGTGTGTGTGTGTACCTAAAAATAACTGCAGACACGCTGGCTCTTTGGACCGTGAGAGTAACTGGTACGTTCCATCGTAAGAATTCTGACGAGCAGAGGCGGCTCTGGGACCCTTGTGGTCCACCCTTATTAAACAAGCACCCGGTGAGCCTAGCTGGGGTGCTTGTGCAGTGGTTGATCTACAGTAATGGCTCCATTTCCTGTGTCACTTCCTCCTTTTGGGAAAGTGGACCCCATAGAAATGCTGGAGCGTATGTGTTTGTGAAAAGCTTTGCACCTGCAGTACCTGCCATTGTCACTAGTAGGCACCAGTGCGAGGAGGAGTGCCTGGTAGTTTGGCATATATAATTGTGGCTGTTTTTGTAATGGGTCCATGAGGGGCCTGCTAGCATGATGCCGACCATCAGAGCCAGGGAAGGACGTCATTGATATAGGCCTAATTCTGCAGATAGCCTGACATATTTGAGAAGCAGCCAAAGTCTGTGACTGTCAGGTAAAATCAGCACGAACTGTGGGTGTCCCACAGCTTCTGAAGGGAAGGGGAGGGTGGTGTTTTCCTGATGCAGTGAGATGAGACACTCGCGGTCTTTATCGCTGTTTTATGCAGAGGTATCGCCCTGCTGTTCATGCTGAGGGCTGATGCTGCCTGGTGCACACGGCATTCAGATGTGCTGCCAGGTGTCCAGATGGCACATAGCTGGAGGAAAATCATGCAACTTTGTTTTGTCTTTCTTTCAGTCAGAGCTGCCTGAGGTTTAGCAGCACAGTGAAATAAACCTCCCACTAATCTGTTGTGTCCTGTGTATTTTGTCTCCTGAAGTGACAGACTGAAAGCGGGCATCGCAGGAAGGGGGTTGAAATTATTAATGTTTCTAGAACTAAGAACTAAGAGGTTGGGCTGTGTTTTTCAGTTTGTTTGTGGGCATGTTTGCTTTCTTAGGACATCTGAGTCGGTCTTTTCGTATGTGCAGATGAGTGTCCACACACTTACTGGATCTGTCCTTCCAGTGTTTACCATTGAATCAGAAATGAACAGACGGTGCAGTTGATTTGAGTGTATTAGGTTAAGTGTAGAGCCCTCTGCCGACTGCGAGGTCTCACATGTGGTGCGCCGAAGCTCGCACAGCCCAGGGCAATCTGTACATGCATCCTGTGGTGGGTGATGCACTGAACTTATGTAAAATTGCCTCATCCACTGAGTATTCCCCGGCCACAAAAAGAGGCACTGGTCATCCATTAATGCAGTTGTTTTGCCCACGAGCTTGGAAGACTTCCCAGTGGCCTCTGGGAGTAAACACAGTTGTCATGGGCACCACTGCTGCCTCCTGCGGGTTCAGACAATGGAAATGTCACGGTGGTCTGGGTTGACGTGTTGGATTGGTAACGCAGCATGAAAAGGTCATAATATACAAACAAACAATTTGTCACTTAAACAAGTATTGTAGTTACTTAGTTACTCTGTAGTCGTTACTCTGATAGACAGACTTGTGGGTGAATTCTCCTTATCTGAGGACTGTCACCCTGAAGTATTCACGTTTCTCCCCTTGGAAAATTTTCAAGGAGGGGAGGGGGGCGCTTTTATTCATTCAGGTAAAAGGAGTAGGTGTTTTGCTGATCAGTGAGCCGCTCCTTGGTGGTAGTATTCGGCTTCTCTTTAGCTGTCCCTCTCTTTAAGCTGGAGTTAAATTCCTAGGGTGCTAAATGCTACCTTTTGGTTGTGGGTCGTAAACCCGTGCAGTGTGTAACTCTCATTCAGCAGGATAATCAAAAGGTTGCCGGTTTGAGTCCCTGACCTGTAAGTTCCGCTGAGGTACCCTGAGCAAGGTACCGTCCCCAAGCACTGCTCCCCGGCTCACGTAGCTGCCCTCTGTTGTGTCACCATGTCACATTGGTTAAATGTAGACGACACATTACATTAGTTCCCATAGCGTGTTTGGCCATTTCAGTTACCTCCAGACCACTGTCTAGTAATCGAGTAATTTAATTAAAGAAATGAAGAGCCAATCCCTGCCTGTAGCACACATGCCCAACAGCAGGATGGGAAAACCCTTGGTTGTGGCGGAATTGCTTTTAATGGCCACTAGATGTCTCTGTTCCATCTTAAATAGTTCAGATTTGAAAAAGTCATCAAGCTCTTTGCTTTGTGTGGTATAAGGCAGCCAATATTATTCCTGTCAGGAGTGACTTTGCATATATTACACCAGACATCTGCATTCTGCATTATAACTGCACATGTAATATTGAGTAATGCGCATCAGTTAATGTAGCATCTTATTTGTCCCGAATTAGTCGGTAAGCAGCCGGTAAAGTGCAAACATTGAGTGTACATTGTGCAGCTTTTGGCGGTAAATCGGGACTCTGCTGTGTTTGAACACGCTTTCCGAACAGTTCTCCGCAGCCACCATCAGCCTGCGAAATGCTGAAGACTGAATTCCTTGCTGTGCTAGCAGCCCAAGCATGTGGTGCGGTTACACTGGGGGTGGGGGGGGGGGGGAGCAGGGGATTGCTTGCGGCTGGAGAT
>JAODKL010000051.1:7987636-8006670 GCA_026780765.1 Petrocephalus schoutedeni
GGGGGAGCAGTGGATTGCTTGCGGCTGGAGATTAGCACACTTCGGGGGGTGGGGGCACACAGTGGCCCACAGGCACAGAGATGGCATGGCCGTGTACCCTCGCCAATGAGGACCGGTCCGGTGTTTACTCGCAGTGCACCGACTCTGGAGTTGTGTAAACAGGATGGAAGGAGGTCAGCTGATCTTGAGATAGGCGGGGGGGGGGGGTTCAGTGGTTAGAAATGACAAATAATTGCAAAGGCAGCTTGAAAGGGGAGCCCGAAGGAAAATTACCCCCTGAAATAAATGTCGGAATAATTTAGCTGCTGGGCCTCAGCCAAAGCCACAGGCAGGCGTGTTGTGTGGGGACGGCATGGGGGAGTGGAGTGAGTGCGGCTGTTTGGGCCGTCTGCTCCTTCCTGAGTACCTTGCTGAGTATCAGCAAGGTAACTGCACGTTTACATCAGGGTAAAGCCTCATTAACTTACACCTATGGCACAGCGTTCAGCATTCACAGATTAGGCCATGGTCTAACCCTGGGGTGTAACAGATGACCCAGGAATGGGTCTGACCCACATATATATTAGGAGTGGAGAAATTTGGGAGACTGCTATATCTGTGGTCAAGAAATTTGGGGGATTGGTATATTTAGGGTAGTGAAAATTGGGGATTGGTATATTTAGGGTAGTGAAACATACTACCTTTTGATATACTTAGAACTGAGAAAATTGGGGATTGGTATATTTAGAGTGGAGAAATTTAGGGAGTAGTATATTTAGAGTAGAGTAATTTGGTGCCCAAATTATAATAGAGACATTTGTTCAAGTGCTCAGTCCCAGATTTTAGCTTGTCTGCCGAGCGTAGCCCAATGGGGGGGGGAGGCTTCCTGGAGGCAGCATTTAAGCAAGAAAATGGGGGGCCGTGTTCCTCTGTCCCACGCAGTTCTGGAAGCAGCCAACACTGGGAACAGGGAAGGCAGGCTAATGTCAGCGACGTGCCATGCAAGCCCTGTGTCGTATCCAGGCAACCCCAAGAGGCGCCTCGCCAATCTGAATCCAGGAAATAAATAAGCAGAAACATCGCATGTGCCCACCGGAATCTACTCGTTATCTTTCACTGGTGATCTTTGCCTGCGTGTACGAAAACAGTTTTTCACAAAGGCTCACAATGTGATCACATGTTTATACTGGGAGTCATTTTTCTTACGCTTGAGATTTTGAGACCGATATAGTTTTGTCAGATTAGTTTTCTTGTAGTTGTGGTTCCTCGTGTGTTCTCCACGGGACCGCACAGTCAAGGCCGTGAGGGTGGTTTCGGGTAAAACTCGTTGGCAGCGTGCTTGATGCCACCCTTGTTCTGTGCTGCTGACCTGCAGTGGGGGGGGGGACGTCTTGGCTCGGCCTCTACGTGACGTAACGGAAAGGCCACGCGGAGTAGCGGTTCGGTGAGCAGCCCCGCATGTCGAAGGCCCTCCATCTTTTCTGTAATCACATCTGCGCGGCGGCTGACAGGCCGCTGACACACGTGACGCCGGGCTAATTATCACTCATTCTTTTATTCCTGAGATGTAAAACAGGCCCTGCCATCTTAACAGCAGGGCTGCCTGGGTAATTGCTGCGTTCGCTCCGTTTGACGTGCCAGCCGGGCTATGGGGCCAGGAGAGCGACATGTAAATTACACCCCCGAGAGCCGGCTGCCGCAGGGAGCCTGGGGATGCCGGGGCACCCTCCTCCATCTCCTCCTCTGCCTCTTTCTCCACCTCTGTACTGCAGGCAGTAGTGTGAATTCTCTATCTCTCACTCTCTCTCTATTCCCCCCCTAGGGTTCGAGGTTGGGCGGCGCCCGCCTAGGCCTCCCGCAGCTGCCCCTGCGCTCGTCCTCCAAGCGCCCCCTAGGTCGCAATCGGCGCCTCAGCCTGGCACGCTCCCTGGACGACCTGGAGGTAACGCATGTCGGCTTTGAGCGGGTTAAGCCCACAGACTTTCCCTTCTGTGTGTCAGAGGAATAGAGGTCGGTCTATCAGAGTGGACTGATGTGTGGGGTGACATGGTGGGTCAGGGCAGTGCTCCTTTGCATGTCGTGCTCTGGTTTTCTCCCACATGCCATCATGCTGAGTGTGTGTATGTGTGCGCCCTGTGATGAACAATGGCATCCCGTCTATGGTGTACCCCAGCCGGTGCTCAGGGCTGCTCCTGGGGCTCCTGGGGCTCTCTGTGTCACTGACAAGCATAAGTGGTTAGAAGATGGTCAGAGGATATCATTGTAAAGGCGTGTACTGGGTGGGTTGCTAGAAGATCTGGGTGATCAGACCCATGAGAAAGGAACTGGGACAGAGGCAGAGAGGCATTGGCAGTGCAGGAAATAGTTGTGGTCTTTTACTGCGGCCTTTTAAAATGATTATCAGAGTCAGTAAGATGGGTTTTCTAGTGAGAGAAACCCGGTGGGGGTGCAGTGGCCTGGTATCTGCTCTGGTGACGATGGATCTAATCAAAGCAGATATACCTGGGTTGATTCTCTCGTCTGCAGTGGAGGTAAAGAGAGAAGGAAGATACCACTCCGGATGGAAATGCGGAGCGGCCGGCAGGAGGTAAACGGGATGTGTGTGCGGTAACTGTATATGAAATTGTAAACTGTTTTCTGGCTCGTCCTGTGTGCGTTGGTGACCTACGCAGTCCTTATAGAGCAGTGATTGCCAACCCGGTCCAGGTTTTTGCTCCCTCCCAGCTCCCTGCCAGACAGTCCACGTTTTTGCTCCCGGGAAACACCCATATAAAGAGAGACAAGATGCCTAAGCAGTGGTTGTTCTGCTGTGTGTCTTTAACTGCCCCCCCCCCCCCCCCCCCCCAAACGCATTGCGGGTTGGTGGCCCCCCCTCGCCGGCATGGGGATTTGGCACTGAGGAAGGGAGGGGGGGCGTCTGGCGTGGTTATCCCAGGATAACCTCATTCCCACCGGATGGAGGAGGGCTATGCCCTTATAAACCGTCCCCCATTTCCCCCTGGCTTTGGCGGTACATCCGGCATGGTGCGTCTCTTTGCCGCAGTGTAACAAATAGATTAGATGCCGCTTTAATTAAATACATTATCCGGAACATTCTATCCTTGGCTGTCCACGCCACCGTTTGTTAGCCTCGCGCTAAATCGGTTTCGCTAGACGGTGGGCACCGCGCAAGCGGCCCTGGGAGCGAAATGGAAATGTCTGCTGATAAGATCGAGGTCGGCGTTTCCGGAGTTTGGCCACAAATACAGAGAGGGCCTAACTGGATTAACTGGCAGCGGCCGGGCAGATGCCGGACGTTGCTGCTGGTGAGATGCGGAGGCGAGCCTTGGTCCACGCGGCCCGCGTCTCGCTGGGAATGACAGCTCACGCCCCGTCCTGTTTACCCTCCATCTGAGGTGACACCCCTGCTCCAGGTGCAAACTCACCGCAACACGCAGAGGCGCACAAATACGACGGGCATGTCGCGCCCCGCCCCGCCCGGCCCAGTGTGTCACACAGCCATGACTCACGTGTCTGCCGTGCATTCAGCTTGACAGGAGTGTCGCTGGACTTCCTTAGGTGGAATGTTATGGGAAACGCTTCTGTTTCCAACTTAAAGACTCTCAATCAGTATGGAACAGATCACCATACCTGGGTGGCTGAATCTGATTGGCTTTGCTAAGGAGCCGGGTGGTTATGGGTGAATCTGATTGGCTTTGCTAAGGAGCCGGGTGGTTATGGATGAGCAACACAACAACACGTGGCATTGTCTTTTCGGCATGTCAGTGCGATCAGCGTACTGGCACCTTTGAAAGACGCTCGCATGTTACATGGTGAGGCGCTGCGTTCATGCCTTCTGTACCGTGTCATCCCGGTGACCCGGCACTGACTGGCACTGTGATGTCACGTCACGCCTCTCCATTCTGTCTCTCTGGTGTTTAGTCATACTTGACGACGCCCTCAAGTCAGTCCTGAGCTGCGGCCAATCTCTGTCAAAGTGTGGCACCAGGCCCCACCGCTAGAGCCTCTTTCACTGTGTTTCTCCCTCGGGGTTGAAGCAGAAAGTCAAGATTGGCTGAAAAAAAGCTAGCCCCCCCCCCCCCCCCCGCAACGCACTGCATGAGACCCACCGTCTCCGGGCCGAGCAGCTCCCGGGGGGCCCAGGACCGCCACCGTATATCTGGATAATTGCAGACTGACCGCACAGTCTGTTATTTTATCTAAAGGCTGGTAGAAGGGAGAATAATTGGCTATAGGAACAGGACGTGGGCAGAGAGGCCGCGGTGTCGTTACTGCGCTGTTATATACAGCTCCGGGCTGGGGGGATGTTTGTAGTCAGGGCTGTTAGGCCAGTCACACAGAGGCAATGGCTCTAGTCCTGTGCAGGTCTCCACAGCGGGGGTGTCACCCCGGTTGCATGGATTTCCCTTGGTTGCCCAGGTGTCTTCTGGGATGGTTGCGTCGGCCGAGGGGAAGCCTCGCCATTCCGTGTCCCTGATTTCGCAATCGCCCGGCCCCCACCCCCGTGTGGAACATTGGGCCCTGCTGAGGAACGCGCTGACTCTGCTGGGATGGTCCTAGAAGTCCCCGGAATTTCCATGGTGTCGTCGCTCAGACCCATGGCCAATGCAAGGCCGGCAACATGGTGGATGTGGTTGGGGAGAGTGCCCGTATGAGCCGCGTGCCTCTGTTTCTCGAGGGGGGTGGGAGACCGGTTGGAACAGGAATTCCCTCAGGCTGCAGAGGGCCAGCAGAGCCTCCCCTAACCTCAGGAATGAGCTGCAGTTTCGGCTCTTTACACACGGCCCTTTTCCCGTCCTGGATGTCCAAGGAAATGCCTAAATGGGGGTGGGGCCACAGCAAACCATGCGACTCCACAGCTGGGCAGCCGGGGCTCTGTGCCTTTTTTGTGGTCTGTTTCACTGGCCTTGTTTATGTGCCAGATGCGGAACCCCCCCTTACAGACAGCCCCCCCTCCAGCTATGGAGTCTGGGGCGTTGCCGGCACTCATGGGAAACGTGGTCTGGGACGGCGCTCTGCGCCCTGGGTCAGTGTCTGCGGCCTGATTGGCGAGCCGGCCGGTCAAAGGACCAGCTGGTTTAAAGGCTGCTTAAGGGTCCTCCTTTGAAGGTGATATGGGAGGTGTGGGGAAGCGGTGGGTGTGCGGTGATCCGGGGCGATACGGGGGCCGCCGGCCGGGTCTTATGACGTCCGCTTTGTCTGCCCCGGGTTCCTCTCCCTGCTTCTTAAGTCAGGCTTTGTTTCGCTACACCACCCCCCCCCCAAGTGGTGCACATCTGGTAGCCAACGCCAAACTGCATCTGTGCTGGTGTCACGGGCCAGTCCAGATATGGGGGCTCCCCAAAGCTTGCGAGCGGCGACTGCCATGCACCGCTCTTTGCCGGTTCCCTCCTATGTCTGGGCATGCCGAAGAATGCAGAATGCCGCCCTCCATGTCTCTGCAGCCCCCGGGACACTCACCCCCCCCCCATTAGAACCCACGTGAGGGAGCCAAGGGTGAAAACAGCACCCCCACCGCAGAGAGCTCTGCAATGACACGTCGAAAGACACGACCCCCACACACAGACACACACGCACACACACTGACAGATCAATGACCACACACACGCACACACACTGACAGATCAATGACCACACACACACACTGACAGATCAATGACCACACACCCATGCGAGGGTTAAAAATGAACATTGATCTGTAAGCACACAGACACACACAAACACACACACACAAAGAGATATAGACAGATCATGGGAACTCATAAACACACACACGCATGCACATGAGGGTTAAAAACAAACACTGACCTGTCAGTAACCCCACACACTCAAACACATGCAAGAATCTCGCATGCACGACTCTCACACAGACACTCTCGCACACACAGACACTCTCACACAGGGAATTCATAAACACACACACGCATGCACATGAGGATTAAAAACAAACACCGACCTGTCAGTGACCTGTCACACTCTCACACAGACACTCTCACACACCCAAACAGGCTCACACTCTCATACACACTCTCGTACACACAAACAGGCTCACACTCTCATACACACTCTCGTACACACAAACAGGCTCACGCTCTCACCCAGACACTCTCGCACACACAAACAGGCTCACGCTTTCACACAGACACTCTTGCACAGGCACACTCTCCTCCATCATCATCCCCCCGCCTGGCAGCGCGTCCGTCTCCTTCTCAGTGGGCGGAATAGGAATGAGAGGGGCGTGTAGGAGGCAGCAAGAGGGGGGAGGGCTTGGCAGCCGTGGGGAGGGAGGGAGGGAGCAGAGCGGAGCGTAGTGCTGTGCCGCGCCGTGCCGCGGAGAGCAGGGAGCAGCGAGCGCCGCTGCGGGCGCATGGAGCCGCCGACAGTGAGCAGCCGGCCCGCCGCCGACATGGAGTCCGCGCTCAGCGTCACCTCCGACGGGGTGAGTTTCTCTCTGCAAAGTTCCCTCTCTTCCTCCTCCTCCTCCGCGTCCTTGTCCTGTTGCCGGTCCTCAGCGCGCTCACTTGGGGATCTCCAGCAGCCCGCCCCGGTCTCTGCGTACTGCGTACTTAGTTATTTAATAGATGCGCGATATCGGCTTCCCTTTAAAGAATCATGCATATCTTGGGTGTCCTGCCCACGTGAGGTTGGGGGGGGGGGCAGCGCCAGCCAGATGTCCAGTAACAGCTGGCCCCCCCTCAGGGTACTGAATGGCCCGTGGCTATGCTTGTGGGGGCTCTGGCGGGCACCTTTAATCCCGCAGACTGCCGTTAGAATGTCGGCTCTCGGCTCCTGGTCGGCGCTCTGCCCCGTTTGGTCTCATTCCGCATCAGTCGCGAGAGAAGCGTGGAACCTGCCGCCGAAACTTCGCGGGCGAGCCGTGCCCCGGTCTTAAGGAGGCCCCCAGTCTAGTGGACAGGACGGCCCTGTGTTGCTTCCTGTGAGTGGACAGCAGAGGGTAGCCTCAGAGAGCGTTGTAGTAAGGGGGGCCTGTTTGGGCGGGGCGGGGCGGGGGGGGGGGGGGGGGGTGGGGGGGGGGGGGGGGGGGGGGGGGGGGGGGGGGGGGGGGGATAGCCCCCAGCGCTGGCGGCCTTGGCCGGGTCAGCCTGACATTTGGGAAAGGTCTCGAGGCCGCCCCTTGCTTGTTTTTATGTGGCTTCTATTAGAAGGCCAGACAGATGCTGCTGCCGATACCGTGGACCAGCCTGCCTGGGTGGAAGTGCTTGGGATCGCAGACGGACGGGGCGGGGGAGTGGGGCAGGCGCAGGCTGATTACACGCCCTGACCCCTGTGATCCCGGGCCATGATTGCACTGGGACACGCCGTCATCCTGACTGCCATTCCATCACCTTCCAGAACGCGGCGGCGTTTCTGTACTGTATCGAGTCTTAGAACGGACTTCAGCAGCTCCTGAGCTGGAGTTACACTGGGAACTCTTTTGTCATACTAGAGACTCTCCTGGGAGCCATCCCGTCCTATTATTGGGTCAGAAACGTACCAGTGACAAGTCCCGCAGGACGCATCACAGTCAGGAGTCGCCGAGGGCCGTGGAACGTGATCCACATGAGCACACCTCATGGGGCGTGCCCACCTGCTCGCTGTCCCCAGGGCTGTATCCGCATTCCCCGGCCATCGCGTCGAGCGGCTTGACTCGAGAGCGAGGAGGGATAGACGGGGGAGGCAGACGTGCCTTTTAGTTTCGTGTCTGAGGAATTCCCTCCAGCTGTGGCCACAGTACCGAAGGCTTTCTCTTCTTTCACTCGACACTGGGAGCATACCCTAGCTACAGGTGGTTGCTGTGGCCCCGGTTTGTGACGTTCTGTCCTTAGCTGTCGTGGGGGGAGGACAGACGGCGATACTATAGTGCCGATAGTGGCGTTCATGTGCTGCTTTCTGTTTTTCCGTATGACTTCGTAAGCCTTGCCGTCTGCGCCCTGGTATGCAAAGGAATTAAGCTACATATTAAAATGTATTTGAAGTTTGCTTTTAAAGTTGAACGTCCTCCTAATCCATCTGCTTTTATGGAAATGCTGTCTCCCAGTAGCTGTCGCTGACCTCGCTGAGACCCCGTGTTACGTGCAGTAACGGACGCCCAGCATTAGGATTTTCTGGAGCCTCTGGGTGAAATCTCAGATTGAACAGTGGTTAAAAAGCCTTGCTATAAGCCAGAAGGTCACAGGTTCAAATCCCTGTCTATGAAAAGACCCTGCCCCATCTTCTAGCCAAACCAATGGGGTGCTGCCAGTCTCTGGAACCTTTTTATTTTTATTGCATTTTGATTACAGCGTATCAGACACGCTGTTACTCTGAAATATAGCGGTGGTGGGGAGGCTCGGCGCCTTTCTGCTTGCCTCAGCCTGAAACACTCGCTCCGTTTGCCCTCCGGGAAACGTGTTGTTTTTTTTTCCCCAGCCACTTTCACGCTCTCCCCCATCCTCATCTTCGTCTGCCAGGACCTCCGTGCAGATACTTGGCGTTACCGAAGGATCGCAGTCAGTTAACGACACTAGCCCCGGCGAGACGGGTCAGATTAGCATGGCCACCGTCACCCCTCGCGTGGGTCCTCTCCCGACCCCCATCTGCCATACCTGGGTGACCAGAGGGTGCGAAAGAGAGTCACTTAGCCCTGTCTCATTCAGAAGCTGGAAGAAAGTCCATCCTTCCCAATCCAATTAGCAGGCCCACGGCCGGGGAAGCAAATCAGAGGTGTAACAGGTGATTGGTGCCTGTCGGAGGATGATGGCGGATCAGGGCCCACATCAAATGGAGCGTCGCGGTCGGCACATTTAAATGCTAATGGGGCCAGTGCCTGATGCCGCGCGGCGCTCCTTTGTTTGTGGAGAGGATTATACACACCGGGCTCATGTTAATGTTTGCCCTCGACCGCTCTCTCTCTTCTCTGTCTCCATGACTCACAGCCATTAGTTTCCCCAGCTCACTGGAGCATCTGATGACATCACCGACGCATATTCAGATCCTGTCATGGCATTAATGTGTTTTTTCTTTTTTCCCCTCTCCCCCCGCGGGGTTTAAGACGAGCCGCTTCAGTCCTGACAGCCTTGTTTGTCGACCGGCTTTCAGAGGAAGCAGGGAGTGAGTGACGGCCTTTGCTTTATCCACGCTGGCGGCACATTTCTGTAGCTGTTCGTCGCGTGGCGTTATTTTGATTTCGCGATGGGGGGGGGTGGAGTGTGGGGGCGGATGACGTTGGAGACGTATTCCGGGTTTTTCCAAGGTGTTTAAAAGATGCTTTTATTTAGAGAGTCTTGAACAGCTTTCTGGTTCCCGCAGGGCCTTTATAGTTGAGAATCCGGCTCCCTTTCCGGTGTCACATCCGCGTTTGTATCTATCCGTGCATCGTTTCCCCCACCGACCCGCTTCCCTGTTTCTAAGACGATGAGCGATGGCGAGAGAGCAACGCTGTCTGTTTGCACCGAGGAGACGTTCCTCGGCCTGGATGTCTGCCCCGTCCCACCTTATCAGCAGTCACGCCCTCAGCCTTTCCTTAGAGCCTGACCCAGAGGAAGAGCCCCCCCTCCCCCCCACAACCACAGGATTAGATGTCAGCCATAGTTTTCTGTCTGTGGCCAAGATAAGACGGCTATTGTCATTTTCAAAGCACTTCTCCTTAAATGGCTCTTTAGATGCGTGATGGTTGTGACCCGGGCCCTCAGAGGCGACAGACTTCACATGACCTGCTGCCCCGTCTTCCCTCTGTTTGCCGGGTGCCTTTTGAGTGCTTAATTAGACGTCTGTGCTTTAGAATTAGCGCCTGACTGGCGAGGTCCACACATACTGCTGTATTCATATCCCACCTTTCTCCTTCGGCTCTAGTCAAAGCTTTTCCGTCAGCGATCTGTAAGTCGCACAGCTGCATTTGGACGTGTCCAGCAGCCGGTGGTCTTATCCTCCCATCCTCGAAGGCTGAGAGATCCAGCCCAGTCCATATCCCGTCGACCACGTCGGCTAAGCTCCGTGCTCTCTGTGCTGTGGCTTCGTGTTGACGGGCTTCGAGCGCCTTTCGGCTCCCCGGCCGTACCCTGCTTCTTCAGTCCACATATGAGGCCGGATGGTGTTGCCTGGAGTCAGGGTCTGCCGAGCTCGTCTCTGCGCGGCTGCTTGGCCCGGCCGGGTCCACAGGCTTACGGTGACAGGATGGCAGCTAGTGTGAGGTCTGGATGGATGGAGACATTGTGGAGTGTGTAAGCATCGCAGTCACCACAAGGGGATGTGTGTGGCTCAGCAGGTTAGAAAGCCTCGGCTGGAATCCGTAGGTCGCTGGTTCAGATCCCAGGGCTGGCAGAGTGATGTCACCATTGGTCCCCTGAGCAAGGCCCTTAACCCCCCCCCCCCCCCCCCCCAGTACTCTTGTGACTATCTGACCCTGCCTTTGCCAAAAAAAAAGAACATTGCTTTGAATAAAAGCATCTGCCAAGTAAAGTAAACTGTAGTCGAGCTCCGGCCTAAACATGTAATTGTTTATTTAGTGATTGGAGCAAACTGCTGGGTGGGCACCACTGAAGATGTATTTCCTTACAAGGGGTCTTAGATCTTAGATCTGGGTTCGGAACGGAATGGTGTTATTTAGGAGTGTGTTTGTGACAACACTATGGTGCATGACATAACATTCAACTCTGCTGTGAGGTTCATTTTTATCCAATTTAGCCAGAGATCGTTGTAAGTTTTAGCCAGTTTTCCGACCGGAGGTCATGCGTCTTTGTGGATTTGATGCCGTTGTTGCACGGTGCTTGTAAACTGCAGAGCTGTCTGGAAGGGGCTCCAGGGCCCCAGTGACACTATCCAGAAGAAGTGCTTAGGAGATGGATGATGTTATTGTTTTAATTTATTAGGGTCCAGCCTCAGTACATCTCCTGTTTGCTCAAACGCTCCCTTACCTGTTATTCACCCACATCATTGTCTCTGTTAATTTGCCACTGAGATTAATCCTGTGTGCCAGTAAGTCTCTGCGCGCATATTTCACCACAAGCTCTTTTTCCGTCAAGCCGCTACCTTCTCTTGCCCTGAAGTGTGCCGCCGGCTTCCTGATGTCACAGACGGTGGCGGAAAGCCAGCGGCTGGCCACGTTAAGGGAGACGGGGTGGGGGGGGCGTCGCCGTGGAGACCGTCCTTGTGCACACGGACCTGAGTGACAGCTTATCGAGATGCGGCCCTCGAGTCTGCAGTCGGCACGGCGGCGTATTAACATCACGGAGTCTCCTGAGACTGCAGCGGCGTGAAGCGGCCTTGTGGGGTCCATGCGGAGCACCGATACGGCCTGTTTAGACTAACAGAGCCGTTATTTAGGCTGAACGGGTACACGCCCACGCAGACGGAAAGCGGCAAAGAGCCGTGACTGCTAAAGCGAACGGCTGGCGGCTGGGGAACCCGGGGAAACGGCCACCCAGGCGGGATGTGGAGGGCTGAGAGAGAGCCTCCAAAAACAGCAGCGGGAGGTGCCAAACGCTCTTAACAAAACGGGCTTGGAGACGGGAAGCTGGTTAAAGAAACTGAAATATTTCTGCTGAAGCATGTGGGTGAAATTAAGCGCAGCCCTTGTCTGCGACGCTGGAGACAGTCATTCGAGGGGAAGCCGGTTGTCCTTTGTGCATCTGCTCATTGTTCCAGACTGAAGAGCTGATTAACTCCAGAGAAAAAGTCGGCCCACTTCTCTACACACGTGGGATGTGTTTTCAACAAACGGCTTGATTTTCACAGTCTAAGTAGATCCATTATACACGTGTTAAGTATGGTTAAAAAAAGGGAAAAAAAAGTATATGCGTGCGCATTTGTGTTTATGGTCATTTTATAAAAAAATGAGCCTGACTTTAGTTGGAAGTTAGGAAGAAGACGGGACAAAAGCAGCTGTGGTTCTAACTGCGCCCAAGTTCAACGGTTGAAACGGTGCTTTGACCTGCAGAAATTCCTCCAGATGGTCCGGATGCTAAAAATACTCCGGACAGGCACATAACGCCCGGCACTGCACGGCGTGTTAAAACGCCAGGGCCGTGCAGGAACAAACGGGGTCCAATGGGAAGGGGGAGTGTGCCTGGTTTCATATTTGAGGAGGACTTTATGACCTCATGCGAATCCCTCGCAAATCGGCGGCTTCCTGCAGTGGCTGGTTGCTATGGGAACTACACGGGAGTAGAATGGAACTTCCTAGTCAGTGCCTAGTCAGGTCTGGCTGCGGACTTGTACAGGCATGGCTGCGGCGTGCGCTCGCTGCTCACACTCAGCAGAGGCCGGGCGGCCGCGTTACCCCTCTCAGAGCTCCTCTCCCTCCTCGGCAAAATGAGTCTGAAGAAGAGGCTGTCTTTCAAGAAAGTGCTTTACTTCAACCCCAACACCGTAAGTAAAACTTCCTCCAGACGTACCCGTCCGGCTCCGCTCCTGCACGCTCTCCATTCAGGTCAGCCGTCTCGCTCGTCCGCTCGGTTTCCAAATGGCGCGCCGTCCCTCCTGCCCTCGGGCGTGGAGGCGAAGGACGCCTTTAATCCGCACGGATCGGCTCGCGTCCGAAGGCGTGCGAAGCTCCTTGCACCCCGCGGGGACATTTTCTCTGATGGTATCGCTCTCTCTTTCCGCGTACGTCCCAGAGCATTATCGACACGAGCTTGCCAAAACAAACAGGGAGGCTGTCTCTGTGCGGAGAGCTCTCTGCCTCCCAGGGGGACTCTGTCCGAAGGCTGCCAGGTACCGTTCATTTCAAATTCAAAAGTAAACATGCGATTCTGTCAGACCACGCAGACTCAAAAGTTCTGCTGTTCCAGGGCATCTCGCTGGGAATTGCGTACAAATCCATCGGCATCTCCGGGTCAGTCCGACTCCGGTTGACTGGTGCCTGTCACCTTTCCCACAGTGTCTTCTGTAAGCGAATCACGTCGTCCGACGATTGACACTTGTCCTTTTCTGTCAGTGTGCTGAAATGTTACCGTCAAGAAACCGGTGGTTCACAAATATGGGTTTGAAAGGCATTTATAGACACTTTCAGTCCCAACACTGTTGCCTTTGTGTCCACGGAGCTGCATTTCAGGTTGGGCTGAAATTCTGCCTCAAATGTGTGTCTCATTAATACATTCGGTCTGGGGAACGGATGCGATTTTTCATTGTCGGGGTAACGCTGTGGAGGATGTGTGTCAGGGTGGGAGATGCTGGGAGATGTGTTGTACATTCTGGAGGCCTGCTTTTAGTGCGTCTAATACTTTTTTTCAGAATGTAGACGGCTCACATAAACCAGCGAGAGTTGATAAGAATGATAGTGATTACCCCCATCTAAGCTTCTATGTAAACCCAGAATATGTAGCTATGTGCATGTCTTTGACTGATATCTGCCTCGTCTCGCCATCTACGCAGAGTTTAAAAGGAAAAAGACGTTTTCAGTCGCTGTTATCTGAACATCAGGTCAGTAACAGGAAAAAAAGGTCATGTGTAATTATGCAAAAACGAATTTGCAAGTAACTTCGCTTTGCATTAGAGTGAATTGATGTTGATTGATTTTTTTTTTCCCTGCTATAGGGGGTTAATTTGAATGATCAGGATGCAGATTGTGTTTTACGTTAATAAGGGTCCATCCTCAATATAGTTGCATAATATTTTTTTAAATGCTTTGTGGCAGCTGGATATTTTATTCCAGATTGGCACATCTAAGTATCTCCTGGGGCACGGCCCTGCTTGGTTACGGGCTCGCTCCTTCACTCACCATGTGCAGGGTCACCAGCATAAGAACTTGATGAAAGGCTTGTTTTATTTCCATTGATTTGGCAGATACTTTCAATCAGTGACATACAACTGAATTCAGGGCCCGACGATCTCTGGAGCCTAATGGTGACATCACTCTGCCAACCTGGGATTTGAACCAGCGACAGCATATTAACCCACTGAGCCACATGTCACGCAATATTCTTCGTAATGGTGTCTCAGCAGGGGTCAGTAGGTAGCAGCCAGAACGCTTCTTATGGCTGAAACGTGTGTCGGACTTTCCTCCCGGCTAGCTGCACGTCCACGACCCTTGTGCTCACGACGGGGTTAGTCACGGCCTCCCGGAAACGGGGAAAGGGTTAAGCAAGCAGAATCGTTAATTAAGGTGGTACGCACGCCTTTTCTGTTAATGTCGCCGGCATTCACGGGAGGGGGGCGAGCGGCGAGTGGTCGGGGGGAGCAGAGCACCCCCGGAGGTTAATGCGGTGTCCCGTCCGGGGGTAGGAAGGCGCCTTGTGGTGTGTTTTGCACAGAGTGCACATTCTGCACCCCCTTCAAAGCTTTTTCCCACTGCTGGCAGCTTCACTCTTTGGGGTTTTTCTTTATTACACGCTAATAAAGCACATTGCTCCTCATGGATTTGATTAATCGCTCGAAAGCATCGTTCTCCTCTTATTTTAGTTTCAGCGTGTGCCCTGCGATGGACTGGCATCCCTGCCTCGTGCCCTGTGTTGCCTCAGAGAGTCTGGAGTCCTATTGACTCTGCATTACGAAAATAAAGATAGATGGATTAAACCAGCTGGATGGAATCTGCCATTCATGTTATTGTGGCAGCTATTGACAGAAGTATTTGGGCAAGGATGGGCTAGGATTGTCTAGGGTGTGCTAACTGGATTCCTGAACTGAGGACAGTCACCAAAATAGAGGCAAAATCAATAAATTTGTACATCCTTAGATTCGGCATTTTAGGTGCAGCATAGCTGTCAGGCACAGTGGCTCAGAGAAGATCCTCATGGCATGCAGCCCTTTCTGTTTACCTATAGACAGGCGGAATGAATAACAGTCACGGGCTGGGAAATTAATATAACAGCTGACACGTAACATAGAAACTAACCCATTTTCTGTAATTTGTATGAAAAGAGTTGTGATTCAGCTTTTGTGGAAATGTTATTCAGGAGGATTACCAGGAGGTGGCTTCCACCTCAGTGCTGACTGAGCAGTGCCCTGGTTCATGGAACGGTGACAGGCAAGTGTGGGCATGCTTGCCCCACCCACATGGGCGGAGCTTCTGCCTGATCGAAGGCGGGCCCTTAAATGAAGACTCCCATCGAGCGGTGATGGCTCTGTCACAGGGTCCCGCTGCATTACAGCATGGGCCATGATCCTGTCTCATTGCCTGAATCGAGGGTGGGGTTCAATCTCGCTGGGGTCCCGGGGCCAGCGTCATATGGAGAGCAGCTGCTTCCGAGTGGAAAATCAGTGCGGCCGCCGTTTCAGGTCGCGGGTATTATTTATACCCTTCAAAGCACGCCGCGTGCTGTAATTTAGCGGGCCGTGGTTCTGAGCCCTCGCGGCTGGGCCGGGCCCATGAAGCAGATGACTTTATTCGGGTGGGGGGAGGGGGGGGTTTCCTTGGATGTGGTGATCGCCTTTATTATGGAGGCTGTTTGTTTTCGGGACGTCGTGTTTAACAGATAAGAGGAATGTGGATGAAAGTGCTTATGGGAAGCTGGCTCCACAGCCCACATGCGCTCGCTCGTCTCTCTCCAGAAGTTCCTGTGGGGGCTTTGAAGACCATGAACCATTTGTGCCACTGACCCAAATGTGAGCGACTCGGCCCAGTTCCGAGCCTCGCGGTCTGGGCATTGAACACGTGGAGCTGTGAGCCTCAGCTGTGGAAATGTGGAGAGGGTGTGCAATGGCGTGGGGATCTCTCCACTGGAATGGAGAGCAGAAAATCAGGCCAATCAGGACCCGATAGCGTGGTGCCCCTGGGCACGTCCTCCGCTGGCAGGGCACAGCATTCCTCAGTGCGTGTCAGGGATCCGGCTAGGCCAGAAGCTTCCTTGGAACAGCCTCTCCCTGTTAGAGTTATCAGTAAATAACATCTAATTATGTTGTGGGATTTTCAGTGCACTTTCATTATTGTAGGAGGTTTGTTATAATGCAAGAAAAACATGTTTAATGAGCATCTAACAATGAGCGTGACAGAGCCTGAATTTAATTTTGAATCACTACTGTTGTCCCCGATCAGGAATTAGTTTGTTTAGTTTGTGTTAATTAGCATTAAGCTGTTTTTGCTGAGGAGTAGAATTTTCCCACAATCCTCAGTGAGCCATCCTCAGTGGTCAATGAGTGCTGTGTGTCAGGCAGACTAATATCCCGGGGGGAGGGCGGGGGGGGCTTCCTGGGCGGAGCTTCCCTCTGAGGTGGGAACAGCCGTGTGGAGGCATGGTCCCAAACGCATCCCGGCCCTCCAGTGTGAAAGGAGCTTCCGCTGCGTGAGCAGAGCGCCCCCCGTGGCTCAGAACATGCCCATGGCGAGCTGCACGCCCGCCCCAGAGACTCTGCTGGCCCCACGGCTTCGCGAGAGCCCCCTCTCACTCATGTCTCTCTGTGTTTTCTTACAGTCTGCGGCGCTCTCTGACGGAGGTAAGCCAATCTTTTATTCTGCTACACTAACACCCGCCGGATTTCCTCTAACTGTCCAGCGGGAGGCTTAACGTGGCCCCCTGCTTCTTAGGAAGCCTCCTGTTTTGCAGTATTGTTGGCCCTGTGCAGTATTTTGGGGAGGGGGGTGTCACACCTGCCCATGTATCACATTACTCCCCAAAGCTTAACTGTTTTTTTCCCCGCTTCTGTGACTGAGCAGAAAAGCTGCCCTCAGCGAAGCCCAGCCCTGCTGGTTTGACTGAGAGCTGTCTTTTTGGGCTTGTGTGTCAGGGTGTATCGCGTCTTTGTGGAAGCGGAAGGCTTCACGTTTATGTGCTGCATCGGCCCCCTTAGGTGAAACCCCCCACAAATACTGCCTTCAACACATTAGCATGTTCACAATGCCCCGTGCAAGGCGTGAACGTTTGCCCTGCCCTGACAATTCGCCACTAGGGGGTAACAAAAGGTGTGAGGGCCGGGCTATGGGAGCCTGACCGGAGTAAGTGTCACCGTCAGCACCCCCGGGATGTCTGTGCGGTCTCGGCCACTGGGGGAGGGGTGGGCGAGGCCGGCCAGAGGGGGCTGTACCCTGTCAGCCCATCGGCGAGAACGTCGGACCTCCCCTCTCTTTTCAAAGGCCAGTCGCTTGTTTGTTTACATGAGAATGAGGCCAGGCCTCACGTGTCACTCTGAGGGAGGTTTTACCACGCTGGGGGGGTGGGGCTTCCCTTCGGACGGGAGACGCCAGGACTCAAACATCCACACGGGGTAGGGTGGGGTCATCTCAGACTGCGAGGAACAGCGGCAGACCTGAAGAGCCTCCCCTGCTGTGCCCCGGCGTCGTCAGTGGTGTGGGGTCCTCCAGATTGAGACCCCCCCCCGCCAGCAAGACACCCCTGGCAGAGGGACGAGTGGTCTCTCCTGAGGCCCATCAATTTTGCAGGGCCCCGCTTGCCAAAGGCATCTATGGTTCCCCAGTCCCTCGGGCTTCCATTATTTATGTGGAGCCGCAGGAGGCTTTGTGCCGGCCAGCGTATCCTCTTTCTGCTAGTCGCCCTTTTCGCCACTCGCCATGTGCGGCCGCGCGGACCCCAGAGCCCCCCTAGGGGGCTTCTGCCCACTTTGATGGGCTCGCCATGGATCCCGGGACATGGGTTCCAGTCGGGCTGAAGTACCTGATCAGGTGGCAGTCGGGCTCCTACCAGCTGTACCCGGGTAAGACGGATGGTCTTTTCGCTCGGTGTAACGTCTGCGGGAGCTAAAGCCAAAACGTGTCCCGTTGCTCAGAGCTTTCCATCCAGACGCCGTCGAAACATTTCCGCTGTTAAGATGAGACCCTCCTTGCGGTCGGGCGCCGTGGTCTCGCGGTTCACGCAGATGGTCTTGGTTAGAGGCGAGAACGTTCCGCAAACACGTACACGTAAAGTCTGCTGACGTGAAGAAGCCGAGCCTTTAATAGGTCCGGGCCACAGACAGAGAGTGCCTTTGTCCCCGGCTGTGTAAGGCGAGCCGGCGGGGCCCGCGGCGAGCGGAGAGGCAGCTTCTGAGCACCTTTCTAAGGATCAGACGCTCAGTGTTTCCCCGGCGGCGAAGATCACGGCCGCAGAGAAGCAGGAGGTTTCAGTGTTTGGATAGAAAAACAATCTGGGAGCCTGTTTCACTTTTCTATAGGGAATTCGGGTCATAAAGCTCTCAGGTTTCTCTGGTCCTCTGAGGACCTTAGCTGAGATACCTCCACGCAGGCTCAGGAGGTAGACCACGTTCCCACTGGCTGCCTAACTGTAGATGCCAGCCGGGTGGGAGATCACACTCTCCATTTCCTTTAAGGCAGCAAAGCAGCCTGTTCCTGAAAGGCTGATAATGGGCGACTGTCTTCTGGGGGGCGCCATTACCATTGAATGAGTCCTGATAAGTTTGCTGTTGAGGAATCCGGGCATTACCGGGGACGAGCGGGCCCAGCGGCGCCACCTGCTGAACGCGTCCCGCACGTGTCCCGCAGAGCTGAACAGCAGCGACCTTCAGGGCTGCGGCAGCGAGAACAGCCTGAGCAGCAACGCCAGCCTGCCGAGCGTGCAGAGCCACCGGCGGCACACGGAGCGCCGCGTCGCCAGCTGGGCCGTCTGCTTCGAGCGCCTGCTCGCCGACCCCGTGGGCGTCCGCTACTTCTCAGTGAGTGCCGCCCCTCCCTGACCTCTTGACCCCTGGACCCTATGCCCTGAGCCCTGGCCACATCTCCAGGTTTGTCTCCGTAGGAGTTCCTGAAGAAGGAATTCAGCGAGGAGAACATCTTGTTCTGGCAGGCCTGCGAGTTCTTCAGCCATGTGCCGGAAAATGACAAGAAGCAGGTAAGGTGTTAGCGTGGGTGCTACATTAGAAAGGGTGCTACATTAGCGTGGGTGCTACATTTGAAAGGGTGCTGTGTTAGCGTGGGTGCTACATTAGAAAGGGTGCTGTGTTAGCATGGGTGCTACATTAGAAAGGGTGCTGTGTTAGTGTGGGTGCTACATTAGAAACGGTGCTACATTAGAAAGGGTGCATTGTTAGCATGGGTGCTACATTAGCGTGGGTGCCACATTAGAAAGGGTGCTGTGTTAGCATGGGTGCTACATTAGAAAGGGTGCTACATTAGCATGGGTGCTACATTTGAAAGGGTGCTGTGTTAGCGTGGGTGCTACATTAGAAAGGGTGCTGTGTTAGCATGGGTGCTA
>JAODKL010000051.1:8007894-8030400 GCA_026780765.1 Petrocephalus schoutedeni
CCCCCCCCCCCCCCCCCCCCCCACTTCCCCCCACTCTGCAGATCTTCAACCTAATGAAGTTCGACAGCTACACGCGCTTCCTCAAGTCCTTCCTGTACCAGGAGTGCATGCTGGCCGAGGTGGAGGGCCGACCCCTGCCCGACCCCTACCAAATCCCCAGCAGCCCCACATCGAAGCACAGCACCAGCTCCGACTTGTCCACGCCCAAGAAGGTACCCATCCGTCGGGCCTGCTTGCAGTTTCCCCTTGAGAGAGTAGATGGGCTCGCTGGCAGCCCTGGCACGAACAGATCTTAGGGAAATGTGAAATGGCATCAGCAACCAGCAGCCCCGTGCGGCATATTAAGAAATTCCCGGGATACCACTGCATGGAGCAGAGACTGCCTGCGCCCGCAGTGCCTCGGGTAGGATTCCTGCCAGGGACGTGCTGAGTGGGCCTCGTGCCGTCACCTGCCGGCACCTGCCATCCGGGACAGTCAGACACCAGCCGCGGGGGTTTCCGGTGCCGTGCTATCCTGCCTCGGGCTCATCCATAAAGCCTTTGTGGTTGTCAGGTGCCGTTTAGCGGAGTACGGCGTCCATTTCTGGGTGTCAGGCCCTGCCGGCGGGCTCAGGTCCCTCCGGGGCTCTGTCCCGCATTTGTTCTGTAGGATGAGGGGTGTGAATTGGTTCTTGTTTTCCCTTGAGAAGCGTTGCTCAAGGTCTGCGGTGTCTGGCGTTTTTGTTGGGCCGCTCACGCTAACCTGTGATTCCAGCTGACTGAGCCTTATTTCCTAATACGGCCTTTCGTAAGCAGTCGGGAAACTCCCTGCGTGCCCGAGGGGGGGAGGGCGGGCCTGCAGGGAGAGGCTCCGAGCCGAGAGACACACTGACACACAAGCTTTATTAATCCCCAAGGGGAGATTAGGCATGGAGCATCCAATAAACTGAGACGGCAAACAGACCAGGGTCAGAGGTCAAGGAGGAATAAATAGAGGGAGGCTCTTAGGGGGTCGAGCAGGCCGTCCCATCACTGATTAACGGGGAGTCTGGGCTGGTGCAGGATGAGAAGAGGTCCAAAGCAGGCCGGCCGGCAAACGACGACAGCCGAGAGGACCACGGTGATAAGAAGAAGGGACTCTTCTTCTCCTGGTCTCGCAACCGGAGTTTTGGGAAAGGGCCCAAGAAGAGGGAACTGGCGGATTACAGCTACCGTGAGTCGAGCGCGTCGTGCCGGGATATCTTACAGAGCGACCCGCCACAGGGGCCCGGCGGCCGTGCGTTTAACTGCTCTGTTCCTGGGCGTGTCCTGCCCACAGATTTCACCGGCGGCAACGGCAGACGGGAATCGCAGGGCTCGTTGTCGTCCGGCGCCAGCGTGGAGCTGGGCACTGCCAGTTCCGGGGGCAAGGCCGAGGTGAGTAGGTGCTGTAGAGGCATGTCGGCACGATGCTCTGGCACAGCACCCACTCTCCGCACGTCCCACTGTCGTCCTGAGCGTAACCTTCCGCGGAAATGCGGCTCAGTTTTAGAAACTGCTTGTAGCCGATGTTCTGGGCTCTCTACTCCAGCCTTTATCGGGTGAAGCTTTAGGTAAAAGGCAGTATCGCCGTGAGGTCAGACGATTTCAGGGTGCCGCTGCTAGCTTAGGACAAGGAGGATGCTGGGAGTGTATTCATCACACCGATGTCAGGTTCTCTGTGGATGCCTTGTGTGATTCAGTGCTGAGTGCTCACAGGCTATCTGTGTAATGTTTGAATAAGTAAACAGGAAGTGAATATTTTAGCCACTGTCTCCATGGATAGAACAGGCATCCTGCATACATTATGTTAACAAGGGAGATCGGGTTTCCTAAGAAGAGTGAGAGGTGCCTCTTTTTCTTTCAAGCAGCATATAAATATGGCAGGTAGTGTCAGATTTCTAAGGGCCCGATGGGGATTGTGCTGGGAGGGCAAGGTCGGGGTGATCCCCGGTCTGCTGAGCCTCCCCTAAGGCCCATCCACTGGAGTCCCTGACAGTCATGCCTCCTCTAGCTCTGTGATGTAGGGTGGGGGCCGGGAAGGGGGACTGTTTGGGTGTAAGATTTCAAAAAGTCTGTCCCACCATTCATGCGGCCGAAGCTGGCTTTATTTTTTTATTTTTTTTATTTTTGGTAAAAGTTCTGTTGATCAATCCGGTCGAGCTTGGCCATACCGTCCTAACTTCCATACACTATACCGAGGTATAGACCAAGTGGGGTGGGGGTCTTGACTATATATTTCACCGGGTGTCATATTAACCGCTGTATACCAAATTACCATGGTACATTTTTGCACGTCTTGCATCACGTCTTGCATGAAAGAGCTGATTTTCTCTGCTGTTCATGACTGCCTTACAGGCTGGCCTGTGGTGGGGGGGGGCACTGGACATGCTTCCCCCAGGAGACTGGGGAGGGTGGGCAGGCCATCAGTCAGACTGACTGCCGTTGTTCCCTGTCGCCCCCTGCAGGCCGACGCCTCTCGCAACTCGGCACCCGTACGGCAGTGCAACGTCAACCTGCCAGACGGCACCTGCTGCGCCGTGCAAGTCCGGCCTGGCACGTCTGTCAGGGAGGTGCTGCAGGATCTCTGCGAGAAGCTCTCCATCAACCTGGCCGCCGTGGACCTTTTCCTGGTGGGGGGCGAGAAGGTACCGCGTCTCTGCTGGCTGTCCCGTTCAAATTATTGTCCCCAACCCCCGCCGCCCCCCAAAAAATGAAGCCTTTGTGTCACTCAAAAACACCTTCTGCCTTTTCCCTGCACCGAAAGCCGTTGGTCCTGGACCAAGACTGCATGACCCTGAGTTCCCGTGACCTGCGCTTAGAGAAACGCACTTTGTTCAGGTAATTGCGGGTTAAATGGTGCGTAAGTAGCTGACTGGGGCACTAGGGCCATGTGCAGATTGGAGTACTCGATGTTTCTAAGACGTTTTCCTTGAAGACGTTTCCTTTTAAACATCTGCTGAACAAAGCAGAGAAAGTAACTAGCAAATGTTTTAGTGATGTAATGAGTCACATGATCAGTAGGAGATCCTCCCAAGCCACCACAGTAAGGCAGACCTACACGGCTTTATCTAATGTTGGATGCTTCCCCCATCCTCTCACTTCATCCAGACTGGACCTTGTACCCATTAACCGGTCAGTTGGCTTGAAGGCCAAACCCACCAAGCCGGTCACTGAGGTCCTGAGGCCCGTCGTCGCCAAGTACGGCCTCCAGCTGAACGACTTGGTGGCCAGAATCGTAAGTGGCGTGACGCGCCAAGAATGGAAAGCATGTAACGGCTGCACCGGTGCGTTCATGACGTGCAGCCCCCGCGGCACTGACTGCCCCATTACCCCCGCAGAGTGGCGAGAGGGAGCCTCTGGATCTGGGCCTGCCCATCTCCAACCTGGACGGGCTGCGTGTGGTGCTGGATGTAGCGGACCACACCGCCGTGAAAGGTGAGCAGGGGCCGCCCCTCTGCGCATTTGCACCGCAGGCTGATGGGACAGTGACGCCGGTCATTAGCCCATTAGCCTAAGACAGCCGTTAGTCAGCCTGCTAAGGTGGCTGTCAGTTAACCAATCAGGGCAACCATAATTTCCCATGTAATTTTGTATTCCTCATGTCTCAGGCTTCAGGTTAAGGTGTAATGAGCATGGCTTTAGCACATAGATCAAAGGTACTACCCCTCCTGCCGTCTCCAGTGCAGTGCGAAATGTGCCACCTCTTTGAGGGGGACGGGGGCTGGAGGGGGGCTATTTCCCAGGTATCAGAAATGGGCGGCTCCACACGGCGTCTGCTTTCTTACCCCGAGGGTCTTCTGACCGGTGCACTTGGCAGACGGCAGTTCTGCATAGAGGTTCTTGCTCTGGTGCCGCTGACCAATCGCCCTCCACCCGTTTTATTCAGTGTCCCCCCTCCATTCTCCTCCTACCCCCCGGTGCTGCTGACCAATCGCCCTCCACCCGTTTTATTCAGTGTCTTCACTTCTTTCTCCTTCTCCAGCAGATAAACAGAAGCCCATCCCATCTAAGAGCCACATGACGCCTAAAGCGACAGGAGTAAGGGACCGTTGTCATTCTGGATGGTGGGGGGGCGACTCTGGTCCTTCCTGGGTTCTGCATGGTCCTGTTTTATACTCACCCTCTCTGGGCTCTGTTTCCCCTGCATCGGCCTGCTGCATCACGCCTGTGTGTGCGACGGTGTGTCGGTGTCTGTGTATCTTTATGTTGGGGTATCAGTTGTTGCCCACAAGGTGATTCGATTGCAGTTATTGAGGTAATCGTTCGATGATAATCTAAATTCAAATATTTTTTTCCAGTGAATTTAAAAAAGATTACAAATATTGCCATGGGAACTTAATTACACATTATTAATGGAATTCAAAGAAAGTAGAATCTTGGAACATTTTATTATTATTATTACAATTATTATTATTATACAAGGAGGAGAAGCCAGCATAAATTGTCAAAAGGCCAGCTATTGAATCGTACAGAAAAAAAACAAACGTAACTGAAGCACTTCCTGATTCGGGGGCGAGGGGAGTCCCCGAAGGTGAAACTTGCCGAGCTTGCTGGTGCAGATTAGTGGAATGACCGAAAGATCGATTCAGATTTAATAATGAATTATAAATATGTCACCGACCTGTACTTCTATACCTCTTATAATTTGGTCAATTAGCCAATGAAATCTTCCACTATGGATACGTGGCTGATTGTCCAATTCAATCAACTCCATTATTTTAGCAATTGTGTCTCTAGCGCTGGAGCTACAAACTTTCAATATCGATAACACTTAAATATATGCCAGGAGTGACACATTGTAACAATGCCGATATCTTGCGTTTTAACAAATGCAGACTGATACCGATATGTTGATCAATATAATAACATTGCTTTTTACTAAGCTGTCTAGTTAGATACCTCAGAGGAGACCATCAGTCCCATGGCTTGCAAAAAGAACTACTTTTTTATGCTACAAAAGAGAGGTGTTTCCGAAAAGCATTGTAGTGCATAGATAATCGGGTAACACTTCAAGAGTATTAATTCACCTTCCCCTGGCATTCTACATTTCAGAAATTTGCGGTGCTGCTATTTTGCGCATCTACATGGAGGGTGTGATCATGCAAAACTGACGAAAATTGTCTACAAAGTTTTTTATTGGCGTAAATGAGATGGCGATAAAATAAAAAATTATGTATAATGCCTAAAACTATAAGGAGATGTACTGACACAATCGTCAGTGAATACAAATGAGATAAACATGTCAGGAAGATGTGAATTTGATCCAGTCAGAAGTAGTTTCTTTAGTTAGTGTTGACTAGTTTCTCTCAGGTAGTTTCTCACATGATTGGATAACGTTGGTCTAACCGGTTTCAACTGCATAAACCATGCCATCCTGTCTCTACACAGAGTATTGTCTGTGAACTCGTTATGTCTGTGAAAGCTTGGCCACATTTTTATCTTATAGGGGCCATATAATCTCTAGATGGTATGACAGTATGAAATATTACATGCTGCTGAAGCCTGCTACAGTCGGCTTTAGGTAGGAAAATCCCATACTGATATGTGGATAATTTTCATGCTTGATTTGAAAAGTAACAGCTCAGTGCACAGTGCAACTGATTAAGTGAATATAAACAAGTAATCAATATTTCTTTTAATGTGTTTGAAAAGGTCACTGTCATAAACTGAACTAGGTGTAGAAATAAGCATTAGCCAGCTTGTTTTAACCAATCTGATCCTTGTTAGGACAATTTTCCACTGCACCAGGTACCATACTTCAAGACGGTACCGGGGGGGGTGGCCCGGTGGTGCAGTGGTTAGCACTCTTGCCTCGCGCTGCTGGGACCTGGGTTTGAGTCACTGCCCAGGTTCCCTGTTTGTGGAGTTTAGCATGTTCTCCCCATGTTCCTCTGGACCCCCCCCCCCCTCTCCCCGGGGTGTCCATAAACATGCCAAGGCTGATCAGTGTTACCAAATTGCCCATAGGTGTGCATGTGTGAGTGCACCATGCAGTGGGTTGGAGGCCCATCCTGGGTTATTCCCTGCCTTGCATCCGTGGCCTCTGGGATAGGCTCTGGATGGAAGGATGATAAGAAAGCACCAAAAATATGGTACTTCAAGGTTCGGTGTAAAAATTGGTGCGTAATGTGAGGCAGGGTATTTTCTACTGCATTCGAAAAATGGCTGTAGTATATTATAGCGCTGGAGGATGTGCGATATTAATACCAACATTGCATGTTATGCACATGCAGATCTTACATCATACAGTCGGCTAGACGCAGATCAGGCTTGCTCTTAACCTTCCTACTGTATGGACATCATAGTGCTGGGGCTTACAGTTTCACCAAAGCTATTTTTGGGGAAAAAAACCTGCAGTTTAACTTTGCAGTTTTAATGATTATTCCTTTAATAGACCATCCAGTACATTTAAAATTTTTTACCTCCGCTGCTTTTGCACGAGCGCTGCATGATTGTCTCTGAGACTTCATAATCATTCCCATCCTTGCTGTTCAGATCACTCCTGGACAGGTCTGTGAGACATTTATGTTGAACTCCTTTCCTTTCTCAACTGCGGTTGTATTGTGTTTCAGTGGCAGGTTACTGCATAACCAGTCGACAAAGAAAGCATTTCAAGTCCCACCCCAAAATGCCAAAACACCAAAAAAGTACCCCAGGTCGTTTGGCACTTTAGCTACTGGAACGTTTGGTACCAGTACTCAGCCGGAAGGTAATGGAGAAGGGAAAGTAACTAACGTAGAATTAGTCAACTAAATATTCGTTGACTAAAACTAGATGGAATAAAAAAAATTATAATGACTAAAGCTAAAATTCAATAGCATTTTCGTCAGAAGACTGAGTAGAACTAAATTAAAATATGCTGTAAACCCAGAAGTAGGATAATTATCATCCCCCCCCCCCCAAAAAAAAATCTGTTCTGACTTTATAAAGCATTTGAATCGCCAACTTAATAATCAACAAATCAACAATAATAATCATCGTTCATCACGATGCAACGTTACACCCCAGGTGTGAGTATATCTGTGTGTGTGTGTGTTTGTATCTGTGTGTCTATCTGCTGGTGCATGTTTGTATCTATCTGTGTGTGTGTGTGTGTGTACCTGTACGCTCTGCCCCTGGCCGTGGCTGGATTTAACCATCTTCTCCGGCTCAGAAGCAATTTAGAAAAGCCCTCTCTCCACCCGTAGCTGGAATGGGGGGCGGCTTGGGTGGCCCGGGTGAGGGTGCGCCGGGGGGGGGGGGGGGGGGGGGGTGGCACGCCCCTCAGAGGGAGGCCCCTCACCTCGCTGCATATTCTCGTTGTTGCCATCCAGGGAGATGAGAAAGCGGCAGGGAAGGCCAGCTCTGTGAGGGCCCTGCGCGGGGAGGCACGCCCTGAGAGAAAGCAGAAAAAGATTAATATAGATGAAGCCGAAGGTAAACCGCCACTGGGAACGGCGCCCCCTGCCCACACCGTACGGAAGCACAGCTTCGCTTCAGCTCTCACTAACCTCTCTGATCTCAGCTGGCAAGCTGCCTGCGAGCTTGTTTACCTGCACCGCTGCGCTGGTTTTAAGGCGGGAATCGGGGGGTGCTTAGATGAGGGTAGGTCGCTAATGGTGAACACCCCCCCCCCCCCCACAGAGTTCTTCGAGCTCATTTCCAAAGCTCAGAGCCACCGGGCCGACGACCAGCGGGGCCTCCTGAACAAGAAGGACCTAGTGCTGCCGGACTTCCTGCGCCTGGTGCCCGAGCCCGCGTGCTCCACCCCGGCAGCCCGGCCGCCAGCTCCCCGGCGGGGTCCCGAGAACGGCGCCGCCGGGGCCCACAGGGCCGCCCTCAATGCCAGCCACCAATCCCAGAGCCTGGACTCGCCGTTCGTCCGCGGCGATGCCCCGGACCCCCCTGCTGGCCAGAGGGCCCCTGTGCCGCCTGCCGGCCCCTGGCCCGGGGCCTCGTTCTCGCCACCCCTTTCGCCCATCCCCCACTCCGCGGACTCCAAGGGCCCGCCCTGGGCCCGCGACGTCATCCGGACGGTGGAAGGCGACCATGTGGCAGACTTGACTCTCGTAGGAGAGGGGGACATCACCAGCCCCAACAGCACGCTGCTGCCTCCCTCCCCCACGCCTGCCCCACGCCGGGCCGGCCGCCCGGACAGCGGCCCCGCCCCCCCCTCGCCCCGCCACCACACTGAGGAAAGCTTTGCGGATGTCCGCTCGAGCTCAGGTATTTCTGGAGTGTGACGTATCTCTCCGCGTGCTCAGTGCATCGCCGAGGACTCCGTCGACCCCCCCATGACCAGTGCCAGCTGTCACAGCCCCACATGCGTACTTAATGCACTTTACACTGTACAAAAAAGAGCCTTTATGTATTTTTGCCCAAGTAGCCATGATGGTGACTAATTTCAAGTTAACAAGTGGTGGGGAGTAAAAAAAAAATGGTGGTGGGTGAAAGAGGCCCTTTTGGCAGAGCGGCCTGCCGTTTGGGCTTCCCGGCTGGCCGGACCCCCGCCGCCCCGCCCCCCTGCTGCGCCCCTGTCATAGAGCCAGCTCCTCTCACAAGAGGCCCTGACATCATCCATCCACCCCGTTCCCACAGAGGCCTGACCCCAGGCCTTTCTCACGATGCTCTCCCTCGGGAATGGATGATGCCGGAGCCCAGGCCCGCCATTGGCTGTATATAGAGCGTATGATAATTCCGATACCCCTCCCACCCACCCCTACGCAGGGCGCCCCTGGGTCACCAGGGCGGGCACAGCAAAGCCGGACTCAAAGGCTCGCCCGCTGCGTCCTTTTGAAGCCCCCACACCTGTTGACTCGGACGATGCTTTGAACGCGCCCGCTCTACGGTCCTGTACCTTTCGTCCTCTCTTTGAGATACACGTTTTTTTTCCCACCCCCTCCCCCCCCTCCACATTCTGTCTGCCAGTGAAATGCAATTCAACAATGTCCGTGAGCCGGCCCGTTCTCCGCCGTGCCCCATCCACTCCGAAACCTGCCACGGACCTGAGACAAAGTCCATTTCCCACTCCTGTTTTATGTATGCCATTCCGTAAATTTAAGACCTCCGATTATTTATCTTTGTCATTTGTGTTACTGTGCGACTTCTGCGGAGTGACATGTACTGCTAATGTACATATAGTTGTTCTCCAAGTGCCATTGTTGAATTGCAGGCCCTTCCCCTTAGATTCTTCTTGTCCTGAGTAGATGCCTTTTGTAGATAACTGTTCTGATTAATTCTGTACCTTTTGTGTGATTAGATCTAATAAATGTTAGAGTGAAATCACAGATCACTGTCTTCTAAATGCCCGTGATGTGCCATCTCTCATTTCTCGCCCCGCCTTTCCGGCCCGGGCAGGCTGTCAGGCTTGGGTTGGGTGCGTGTCCGTGACCCAGGCCTTCACCGAGACTGACAGGCCCGGCCCACCTATCCCTGTTCCTCAGTAACCCGGCATGATCCCATCATCCATTTCTTCCTGTTTCTTTGACATCTTTGCCGTGTTTGCTCTGTGAGGTGCTGAAGGAGTCAGGCCCCGGCCATGCTGGTTCCGGGGGGCGCTGGGAGGGGAGTGGGGTAGGAGGGTTCTCAGGAAGCCCCGAGCTCTTCATTCCCTGCCAGGGAGCCTTCCGGCGCTGTGTCGGCCCTTTGTTCCGGGATAGAGAAGGTCCGGCCCATTAGCGATGCACAGGCCCCCGGGGAGATGAATGGCAGCCCGAGGCGGCTTTGTGCTGCATAGTCACCGCTATCCCGCTAACAAGAGGCCGCTCTGTCCGTCCGCGGCACACAGCCGTTCGTTAGCGGGCTCCTAATTGGCGTCGCCTCGTTCGTTTAGCATCCCTCATTCATTCCTGTTTTATAAGTCCCAATGTCTGCGGACAAAATGGAGGCTTCTCTCCGGAGGCTCGGCGTTCAGACGGCTTCCTTCCGCCGGTCACTGCCCTGCTCTGTGCGCTTACAGCGAGGGTCTGCCAGACGCCGGTCCCGCTCAGCGTCGGAAACGGGCTTCGCATAAGCGGAGAGCTTCCTTCTAATCAGTGCTTTTATTTTTGTTTTTTTTTCTTCACCAGAGGGGTTTTATTTTAATTTTTGATTTGTGTATAATTTGTACTGAAGGACTTTTTTGTTTCTTCTCGATGGAAGAAAACCTATGAGACGAGAGAAAATTGAGGCACTGAGAGGGACCTCCGACAGCTGGCGTCCCGGCATCCGGGGATCCTCAGTGGGGTCGGCCCCCGAAATCAGGGCCCGCGTAGAAACTCCGAGCAGGTCCGGCGACGCTCTCTCTGCGTGACCCTCAGTTGCCGTTTTCACACGCCATCCGGAAGAATCTTTCCCGCAGGCGTGAGGAGATTAGAAGGACTGGTGCCTTCACCTAATTGAGCCACCTGAAGTTCACGTGACTTCAAGAAAGAGCCCCATCCTGATGTATGAGCTCTCGTATGTAATTAAAGATGCATGCATATCTCACCCCACCCCATAAGCAAAGAAAGGGATCATCAAAGAGCCATTTTCCGGGGATTGAAAAAGCTGCAGATAGATGAGAAAGCAGCCGGAGCAAGGCGCCGGGACATCAAAGGGCGAGCGGGTGGCCGGGGGCACAGGCCTGTCAGCGGGGTCATGCGGTACAGCCCGCACCGGGGAGGTGGACTGAGCGTACTGTTCTGAGGAAGGTCAGCTGAGCCGGGCTCTGCTCCTTTAATGCTCATTCTGCATCTAGAGGGGTCCTTACCGAGACAGAGTTAATTACAATCTGCTAATGGTGCGCTCCTGAGAGTACAGGAAGCAATAGCTCCCCAGAATTAAAGGCAGGTGAACCAACGCTGGATGTGTGGTGGCTCAGCTGGGCTTTGCAGCTCACCTACGTTAGTGCCAAGCAGCTTCATAAAGGTAAGTTGCTGGGGGGCGGGATCCTGTTGAGCTTTCCACACCCAGAGAAAGTCAGTGTTCCTGGCAGGCTGCCCGTGAGACGTCTGGGTGCAGCCACGCCAGTAAAGCAAAGCCGTCCAGAAGCTCCAATCTGGCAGACGGCAGCCAGCATCTGCTGTTTTTCCAGCTGTCCAGCAGCAGCGAGCATCTTCCTAAGTGACCCACGCGGCTCCCTTCCGGCACCCTCCTCTCATCCTCCTTTCCAGAGTTATTTTCAGGTCTCCCTTCCATAAGCTCCTTAGTTCGTTCTCTTGGGGCTTTCGATGTGATTCTGAACCTCTGGCGTTTTTGATCTTCCACCAGCTGGGGTGTTTGACGGGGATGGTGTCCCGTCATTCTGCGCCGCTTTGCTGCAAAGAGCCTGCGTCTGGCCACTATCTGCTGGTTAAGTCATGGGACAGGGTTACGGATATGGCAGATTTGCATGGACTTCTGCAGTCAGTGGATATAAATGGAAATGTTTGCAAATGACATGGTCGTTTTTATCGGTTGCAGCTTTCCACCTTATCTTGATGACATTTGGGGAGCGGGCAGACAGAGTGGCCTGCTTGTCCAGAAGGCACTGCTGTAGTCTCATGCATCCCTGGGTTGAGAGTTCATATCCAGCTGTGTGTCTCTGTGCATGTGCTGTTCTTGCATGTTTTCCCATCTTTCAAAACCTGGTTTTGAGTTAATCTACTTCAAAGTTGTATTTGTGTGTATCTATGTGTATAATGTGCTCTGTCATTGGACTGGATGCCTTAAGCCTTGACTCATACAGAAGATGGATGGATGGATGCATCTGGTTGCCAAACAATGGCTGATAGAAGGTCATATTGGCATCTGGAGAAAACAAAGGTGTCATCATCACATCTGCAAGGGGACATTCCCAAAACCGTAGCCGTCAATCTCGGTGGAGTGGAGCTGGTCGCGTTCTGTGGCCAGTAACCTAGATACTGCACAGACACTCCCCTGTCACAGGCACACAACATGGGGTCCACATGTGTCCATCAGAACATGACCTGGGTCTTCAGGACGTCACTTTCCACCCTCTTGGTGGCAGTTGCTGGAGATCTGGGGTCCCACCTGTGCTCATCCCCCATCCTCCTCTGGCTTTGTGCTGAACATCTAGCAGCAGTAACCTCCACCCCATTTGATCGGCCCACATTTCTGTAGCTGTTCACCATGAGAGTTCATGCAGTTAGCGGCTTCAGATCGTTAGAGAATTGGTTCATTACCTGTTGGGGTTAATGAATTGGTTATCGTTGGCACTTTTCTGCTGTACAGTTGGATGCTACAGCCTTCTGCAGGCACGTTGTGTGAAAGTCATTCCCGAATGCTACAGCGAGGCCCTGTTATGGAGAGCACTCGATTAAATCAGTTAGCTGTTAACCCCGCACACAGAATGACCACCCCAGTCTACATAAGTGAAGAGCTTTTACTTCCTGTGTGGTGACTGCTCCGAGATCGTTCTAACGTAGATGACGGTGATTAGGAATGTGGATATAGTTTGAATCTGAATGGTAACCGATCGAGCATCAGAGAGTGCACTCGGGGTTCCGGATTCAATACCCCTACTCACACAGAGCTCCACCTCTCGCCGACCCCCCCAATTCCCACCTCCCCCAGGAATTCCCCCAGATTTCTTCCAAATCTGCAGCCATCTGACCCACTGAGCCTTGTCATGAGGCTTTTCTCCACCTCCATCACATGGGCAGGAATTGTGGGAATTCCTTTGGTGGAAATGGGGATTTTCCTGCATCCCAGTTACTGCGGCAATATGGAGGCCACTGAGTAACGTATCATCAATGCTACGTCGGATGCATGCGGCTGAAAGCGGGGGGGGGGGCACTCCCGATGATGGAGAAACACCAGCCTCGCACTGGCCTGTGCTGGATCTCAGCTCACCGGGAGCCATGGAAACGGGCCGCCCACGCTGGATGTTTCCACATGGCTGATAATGAGCACTGGGGAGTTGGGTGGGGTTGGTGGGCTTATTACTGTTCTTCTCCTTCAGTTCTTTCCTTCAGTTCTTTCTTCCACGGAACTCAAGGAGCACATAGTAACGGATCCAAATCATTCTTACCGCTTCGTACTTGCTTTTAAAATGTATGTATTGAAAATGCTTTGAGTAGCTTAGAGGTAATTGCATCGTAAACATAATTATGCTTTCTGAGGACTCGTGCCTCAGGCGGTCTGCTCAGCACACAATGGGTTCATACCAACATGCGGCGCACCCAAGATTATCAGCACTGGTCTTGGTGGCACTCTTGTATAACGCCCCCCACTTGTACAGGTACTTACACCAGATTTTCTATTTACACTCCAAGGCCAAGCAGCTCATACTGAGCAACCAGGGAGACGGCATATTTAAACTATGCTTCAGGAAGGTTCAAGAGCTTCGTCCTGAACCTGTGGATTAGACCAGCTTTGCTGGCTTGGTCTCATTCAAGCTAGTTAACCGCACTGCCATCTAGTGGCCAACCCTTAAACCTGTTGCATAATTTCATAGACCCTAGTCAGGTGTCATATGAAAATTAAACACCAGACCTGACATTTAAATGACAAATTGCTGGTACCTAAATGCAATTAAGTATTCTGCTCTCCACCCTGAGCACATTTATCAACAGAACAAGCATCGATAACGGCAAAATAACAAACGCATTGTACTCACTGGAGTGCATCTCACATGATGAGATTTAATCTCTTGTGTTTGCGAAGCCACTGGACCCTGAAGTTCCACAGGCCCTCATCACGAGTCGCTCACAGGACGATTGGGATACCAACATGATGTGACCACAAGGGGGCGCCACCTATAATGCTATAAAACCCCAGGTGTTAAATCTCATAAGATTTAATACTGCACAAACTTTTAAATGCTCTGGTTAGAAATGCTGAGCAGGTACTCAGTGCAATTTCTCTTTTGTAGATTTTGGCCTAAAAACAAGATGATAAATGCATGCATGCTAAGGTCTTCACCTCTAAATGTGTCCAAACAGGCAATAACTCACTTTAACAACAGATCAGTAACTTATTAATATGACAGCCTGAAGTCAGGCATTAACATAAGCCTACTTTGTGTCTCCCGCAGTAAAACAGCTTTATAATATAGCCATGCTAAGAACCGATGAGGTCACAGATATTTCAGATAGCTATTATAAATCGTTTTTTGTGTCTGGTGTTCAGAGCAGAGATGAAAGGTGCACTTAGTATGATTCAGAAGAGGCGCCGCCTGCCATGTTTGGTCTTTGTGGATAGAAGTGCAGGCTAAATAAATCGTCGGCTCTGGAGCCGGCCTGGGCCTGCATGCTTTTCTCGTTTATACAGAACGGGCGTCCCAGCCTCTTCTGCTTCTCAGGCAGAACCAGACCCCCTGGCTGTGTGGCCCTGAGCCCCGTCTGGAGCCGACTCCCTCGGGAGCCGTTATTCTGGTCCCGTCCGGTGGACATGCCCCCCTCCCCCAATCCCTATTTCTGTTGGCGCAGCCCGCGGTCTCCCCCTGGGTCTGCATCTCCCAGGATCCCATAGGTTGCCTTGGGCTGATGCCTGAGCGATGCCCAGCCCGGGAGAACCTGGGATATACTACATGGCCGGCAGCGGGGCTCGGGTGGGTTCTGTGACTGTCGATGCGCAAAAACTCCACCTCACCCGTCTTTACAAGTAATAGTTAATAATAACCTAACTGTCCCATTTCCCAATCTTACTAAAAGGCTTCGGATTTTTATTTTTTTTGCAGTTTATGAATCACATATTTTGCCCATTAAGGGCTGAGAAATTTGCAAATTCGACGAAATCCAAAAGAATCCTTTCGCATTTGGGCCCGACAGCTCCAGGCCCTGCGTTGAAACAGACAAACAACTCTACTGCGTTCGGCAAGACGTTATTATTTCACTCTAACGAGTTCTTTTTAAGTGCTTGCGTAAAAATAGCACCAATACGAACCTTTCTGTATAAGGTTCGAAGATGAGGCCGATCACAGAGCGACGTGTCACAAGTGTCTCTGGCCCCGGTTGTATTGAGCAGGAGAGAATTCTTCACAATTTGTCGCTGTTTGTCAGGGGCTGTTCAGTAGTGACAGAAAAGCACGCTTCCTTGGAACACTATGGCTTGGTGTTACTGAAGCACACTAAACAGACACCAAACACGCCATGACATCAGCCCCGAAACTTGCCTTATTGAAGCCTTCTCAGGGACAGGAGCCACAAAGCACCCCCCACGAGCACTGTTTGGTGGGAAGAGCCAAACAGACAGGTGTGTGTGTGTGTGTGTGTGGTGATACCCAGGGAGAGCCCAGCAGGAGGCTTAGCAGCCACGGAATGCCACCCAGGGAGGCAGGTGGCTGTACTCCACTAGGGAGCGACACTCATGGTTCAGGCAGAGGTTCCGTCGTACAAATTCCGCGGTCACACCTATGATATCACGGAATGCACGCGGTGAGCGAGGCGGCGTGTAAAACATCGCCAGGAATGGACGGCAGTGCAGTTCTTCTGCTACATGATATGCCGCTCGGAGCCAGCAGGTGGCAGCGTGTGTCAATGACCTGCTGGGCTGTAAGACCAGTCTCACCCCTGTGTGACTCGGTGCTCTGCCGTTTCTGGAAGGCAGAGACTTTGGGAGTTTGGGATTTTCAAGAATCTGTCATGCAAGAATGAGGCTAAATAAGGCAGATTCCGACCAGCTGAGTGCACGGTCATGATTGAGTAAAGGACTAACCTGGTTAATACCTGACAGGCCCATTTCTTCAATTTGCCGAAAAAGAAAACAGATTTTCAATTCACAGGTAATGTTTTCAGACGAATCACCCATGTGGGACTCCTAGTCTCACTGTTGAAACTTCTACCGAAGCACCGCTAAACGTTTCAGCTTGTGTGCCCAAGATCTCACTTTTACACGTTTATCAGCAGCATTTGTCCGATCATCTCTGCACGAGGTTCTTGTCGACACGGACGTTTAACCAATCACAGGACGAAATGTCACAGGTGGGACAGCAGGAGCCCCTCATTCTCTCTCTTCGTTCCTGGTATTTAAGCAGAATCACATCACATCTTCATGTTTCCTTACCATTTGACAGTGTAAGAACAGTATTATTCTGATTCCCCTTGAACGCTGACATGCCGGTGCTTCAGCTGTCAGCCTTAGGCGAGTCCCATCCTCGACCGGGGAACACTGCCATCAAAGTGATTTAAGTCTTTACCTCTTGGATGAAAGGACGAGCGCTCTGGAATATTGTCAGGATGTGAGCATGGCCGCCTGCTGCCACACAATATGCTGGTGTTCGGGGGGAAAAACCTGCCTGGACATTTCAATCCGTCAGCCTAGTTCCCGTCTCTCGTGCCCGTTGGTACGTCCGGACGCGCAGAGCCTGCCACTTCCGCTTTCGCTTGCTGCCGGGGCAGACGGGCGCGCCGTGGTGCTTGTCGCGATTCGATTAGAGTGCCCTGGCGTGCGTCAGACGAGATCCACGCATGGCGTTCACCCTCGATCGTCCTCAAGGCCACAAGTTATTAGATTCAGCCCTGCATTTAAAGGAACTTTTCAACAAGAGACTCAACGGGATCTTTCTTTATGAGACCATGTCCGCCTAACCTTGGAACGCGTTCATATTAAATTGTTGCCTAGCAGATATTCAGCTTTAGCATTTTATAAACCTTTTATATAATCTAAGTACAATAAATCATTTAAATACTGAATGAGTTTAGATAAAGGACCTTGCTTCAGAATAACAGCGACAGGACCTTTCTTGGAACGGGCAATAGCATCCTTCTAAGATTTCCTAAAACTGATGTAAGCCATCCATTATTGCTCACTAATGATACAATGCGTTGTAGCCACAGTTAGCCGGTCCTCTGTGTAATTGGCACTTAAGGGCATTGCTGTCAGTTTGGGCATTTGAACCTGCAAACTTCTGATCATAGGTACAGCACCCTAATCCGCTGAAGCAATCACAGTCATCAGCCCTCAGTGAGCTGTTGTATTCTGTGGATGGAGAGCACAGCACGTTGTGTAATGCTAACCTTGTGTCCATTTGTAGAAACTGTTTGAGCTTGATGACCGCAAGTCAACCTTTCTGTCCCCAGGCAAAGAGAGGAGGTCTCGGGACCGGGACCGAGACCGGAACAGGGACCAGGAGCGGGGACGTACTTCCAAGAACGTCCACAGGAGGGCGTCTTCTTCCGGCCGGCTTCCTCCACCGGAATCTCGAGGGGAATCATCCTTGGCTGCCAACAGGATCATCGACGTGGACGGGGTGCGGCTGGAAGACACCTCCCTGGGGAACATGGGATCCTATCTGAGCCGTAGCCTGGAGGGCTGTGTGTCGGAGCTGCAGGACTGCCCGGGCAGGAGGAGGACCGGCGTGTGCCAGCCGTCCGGCCCGTCCTCCAAGATCAGCGCCCAGGCCGGTGACAGCAAAGCTGGCAAGAACAAATACCGGGCTACCTTCGTGTGAGGCAGGCCGCCGGAACAGCAGGGCTGATGGAATGCGGGAGGACACCTGTTCCTGTTCGCACCTGCTCATCATGGACCTGCCTCATGACCTGAAACAGGACTGGGGCTTTGCAGAGAGCCCACCACACATGGTACCAAGAAACCACCAAAGGATTGTATGCAGTGCAGGTGGCACCACAGCGAGTTCAGGAGGCCTTTGCAAGCAGACCTTGATTATCTCCTTCACTCTCTCTGTTGGAGGTCTTACTATCTATTACATTCATGGGAGTTTTACTTACACAAACATGTTCTGAGGGCTGAATGAAAATTGATTGTTTCAGAGAGATAACCAATCAGGTCTTGTGTAAGATGGCAGACCAACCAATCAGGTGTCTTCCCGCCTCCTCTAGTTGCTTAGATCTTCCTCCTCTACAGTCTGATTCATTATCTCTCCGGTTATCATTTTTCATTCTGCCCTCTGAACATGATTGTGTAAGATAAGTTGTCCTGATCTTCCAGGTTTCCACCTGCAATTAAAGGTTCGAATGGTACAACCAGCACATTCCCTTCATTGCTTTAGTCCGTCTTTTGCATACATTACCGGAGGTCGTCCACTGAGACATAACAAGCCTTTCTTATTAACGTCCCTCCACACTGTGACAGCTGACTCATCTGCAGGGGGCAGTAATTAGTCAGAGTGTTGAGATATTGAGTGGATTTACCCCTGCTGGGGCTGGGATTTCAGGAGCACAGGGTGGTACTGATGCAGCCCACTTAACATCACATAACATCTCATGGGGAAGTGGGTGGTCTGTGGCCCCCAGAGCTGGCTCAGTCTGTGTCTGTACTAAACATTGCTGCTTCCTTGGTGAGGGGGGTCTTTATTCCTACAATCTCCAACATCCATTCATCCAGCTGAACAAATGTGTTACATCACCATGTTAGCACTGCATGTCATGGAATTATGGACCTTGGCAGTCTCTGTGAAGATACCCCTAGCCTTCGGACTTTAAAATCATCTGCGGCACCCAGTTAGTGGTAATGCTACTTGTATGGAGCTAATGCTAATTTAATAAATCGATGAACTGAAAATGCCACAGGAACGTCTCTCTCTCATTCAACGCCGAAGCTCAATTTAACAAGAGCGTGACCTCGGTCAAATTTCGGTTCTTGATTAACTGGAATCATTACTTTCCATGTGGTGAGACACAGACAACTTAAAGAGAAGCACCCATAGTATTATAGCAAACCCTGCTGTCGCTGGATTTCCACATCTCGCATTCTGTCGCCGCTGTTTGATGCACCGGGCCATTTATAATAATTAATCCAGGTCCAAAGAGTAAAAATCCAGATCGCGATTTTATTTCAACCATCGTGTTGAGCGCTCTGTGACTAGGACTGTTACTATGCAACTGGCTGGCTGAAACAAAATCCTGGTCTGGATTTTTACTCTTTCGAGCTGGATTACCCACCTCTGCCTGACACAGGTGTTCACTTGTAAGACACTCATGCATATTCTGCAATGCTTTTTTTAAGCCCTGATAATGCTAATATGTAGGTGCTATAGTCAATCTAACATAATTTCCCCCATATTCCCTGCTCATTTGCCATGCACTTATGCAAAAAGTATTATCGCTAATGATAAGGTTAGCTCACTCATACGAATTATAGCTCCTCATTTGCCCCGCGCTGTAAAAATCCTAGAATCACAGCTTAGCCCTTAAAACCTCAGCATGGACAGGATTACACGAAGCACAGGGTTGGCCAATGGGCTGGAATATACCTTCAGACCTCCTGGACCACGCCATTGCTGTGGATTTGCATGTTCTTCCCGGGTTTTTGCAGATTTCCTTCTGTAGTCTGGCATCCCATCCAGATTGTCCCCTGCTTTCTGCCCTGTGCAGCCTGAACAGGCAGCCAGGCACACCATGATCCTGTACTGGACAATGGATTCATACATAGACAGAGGTGTAAATGATACACAGATTCTCACATCTTTTGAAAGTGTAAAAATCACTACAAACGTGAACAGGCAGCGTGCAGCTCAGTGGGCTTAGCTGCTGTGCCTGTGATCGAATCATTAAAGAGAATCAAACGTTATTATGAAGAAGGGAATCTGTATAGCCCTTGTAAAGGGCATATCGCAACCAATCAGAGTGCCTCTTTGGTCACATGACTAGTTGCATTACTGGTAAATGGCTGCTCAGGTAAAGTGCAGAATTCTTATAACTGCTTGTCCCTGGGATGGTCATGGATGAGGCCTCCCAAACAGCACAGGGACACCGTGAATGGGATTACAGTCCATTGCAGGGCACATATATGCAAACACACAAATTGTTATTACATGCTACAGGCTGTGATGCCAGTTTGCGTTGGTAAGAAGGCAGAACACCCCAAGTAAGACTCCTGTAACTCTGTGGCTGTGGAGTTTGCGTGCCTGGTCCTTTGCGGCCAGCTTTAACTAGTTTAACTAACCGTGTGCTGCGTCAACATGGCTGAGAGCTACACGGAAAAGTTTCAGGACGTACTGAAGTCCGGCTTATATCGCTCACAACAGGAATGCGTCACTGCACCCACATATGGTTAATGGGTAGAGCTTTTACTCTACCTTCGGAGCAAAGCCACGAGGCCTTGGAAGGTCATGCTAACTGCTACAGAGCAGTGTGATCGACTGTTTGTTTCATTATTTTCGTGTGAAGACATAATTATACAGGGAATCCAGGCTAACGATGCTGAGTGAATAACATTCATGCCTAAAACTTCCAAATGAGGTGTCAATTGGGCCTGTTTTGAGAATATTCTGTGCAAGTTAATATAGCGGTCAGTTGATGGAAAATGCTGTACATGCTTTTCCAAATATTAAACTCGTAATGCAGATGATCGTTATGTCTTTGTAAGCGATACAAACACAGTGATTTTAATGAGAAGATTTTTCAATTAAGCGGAGTAATAGGATTTCCGTCTCCAGTGATATAGAAACGCACTGGAGTGTACCCCTACGTAATGAGAAGGCCTGCCCCGTGTATGATGGATAATTTAATTGGTGCTCCTCATATCTATAGGCCAGGATGTGCGGGGGTGGGGGGAGGTGGGGGTTGCATGAATCATTGAAAGGTCCGACCCTTTCTGAGTCCTGATTGCCCATTTTTATCGGGGGGGTCTCCTCGGCCATCAAATTTCCACGAATCGCTCTGCAGACTAAAGCTAAAACTTCATACAGCGGACCCCAATTTCATGTAGTGCAGTACAGTGCGTATATACTGAAGTTATCATTTACTTTGGATGTTTGCAGATTCTCTGATCCTTGGAGGATCCAAGCGTTTCATCATGTAAGACATGAAATGATGAATCCCAAGTGTGGTATGTCCTCCAAGCTGATAATGCCTTATGTAGGATCAGACCGTAATTACAGGCCTATTGAAATTCAGTAATAAAGAGCATTTGAGGTCAGCACACGCCGTTCTTTGCAAATGCATTACCGTCCTTATTATCACATTTTCTACCAGTTATTGTGTGACATCCTGCAGAGACTGCAGGCAATTTGTATTCGATGTATATTTCAGGCACTTTTATGTTTTATGTCAGACTGGTGTGGCATTCATCAAAATCTTTATACCGATACGTGCAAAAATCATCCATAATACTGGGGATCGGCTGACAAACTCTCAATTAGCGAAATCTCAGGAGAACATTAATAATAGACCTGCTGAATAAAATTAAATTTAAAATTGAAATTAAAATTAAACACAGGCCCACAAAGAACCATTTGTACATTTGCAGCTGCGAGCATTCGCGTGTACTCCGAGTAGACATGCTATATACTCCGAGTAGACATGCTATATACTGTAAAATACCTATTATCTGTTGGGGAAAGCTGATCTCACAGATTAGACGCTGTAAATAAACCCTAATTTGTAAGCCTGACAGGAGGGTTTCATGCTACCAGGCACCTGCCCTTACATGGACCTCACCTTCTGGGCTGTGGCAGGTACTGTCTCTGTTAATTGCCCTGTTTCATTTACACCTCTGTTACACCTCTGTTAATCGGTCCATTCCCAAGCCTGATGTACGGAGAGGCGTCACGCTGGTCCGCTCCTCCGCGGCCCACTTACCCAGGTGTCTCTGCGCGGCACGATAACGGTGAAATCAACTACTGGCGTAGCTGTCGTGTTGTCTCACGTTGCCGCCCATAATCAAATAATCCGTTAAATTCCTTAAAGGATTTACGACTGACGGACATAGGGATGGCGATATATCAGCGTCTGTTCGCGATTAGTGATTTACCAATCGGCTGTGATCAGTCGGGAAGGTGGGCTTAGGTGCCAGACGCTGCAGATCCCGGATAAGGTGTTGTATAATCACTGTTTAAAAATGAGCAGTCTGATGTCTAAACAGGTGTCCATTATTATGGAAGCCCGTTTCCGCCAGGTAGTAAAAAAAATATAAGCCACGGAATCTCGCAATTGCGACTTAGTAAGTCAGAATTCCGACTTCATATCTCGCAATTGCGACTTAGTAAGTCAGAATTCCGACTTTATATCTCGCAATTGCGACTTTATATCTCGCAATTGCGACTTAGTAAGTCAGAATTCTGACTTCATATCTCGCAATTGCGAGATATTATGTGTTCTGACTTACTAAATCGCAATTGCGAGATTACGATTGTTAGGGTCTGTGACAGCCAATAATGTAATAACTGCCAATGGCATAATAATATTCCGTTTTTGTGTAATAAAAGTCTATAATATAATAATGTGATATGTTTTTGATCCAGAAATGTTATTCAGTAACCCTCATAATTCTTACTTTAGTTTTTGTACAGAACACCGTCACTTCTGCGCCCGCTTTAATGGCTCAATGCAATGCGCGTACATACAGTATATACCGGACCGGAGGGAAGGCGACAATGACTGTCTGCTCTGTCCCTCAGTGCAATGCGCCTACAGAATACCGGACAGGAGCGAAGGCTACAATGGCTGCCCCTGCTCTGTCCAGGCATTTTCATATTTCCAGTGCGTGTTAATGGTAGCCTCCTGCAAAAATTGCAATCAAAAATATCCCGTAAATGTTAACCAGGTTTGAAATTAAAAGGGTCAATAAAATCTCCTAATCGGGTATGATACAAGCATATCTAAAGTTAATGCTTCGTTAGACCCGCAAGACCCTGCATCAGCCAATAATGTAATCCATACTGTT
>JAODKL010000051.1:8031003-8049321 GCA_026780765.1 Petrocephalus schoutedeni
TCTGACTTACTAAGTCGCAATTGCGAGATTCCGTGGCTTATATTTTTTTTACTACCTGGCGGAAACGGGCTTCCATACATTATAGCCCGTGTGTTGTTATAAATAAAGTGTGGGGTGTGTGCAGTGGGGGTGGAAAGTAGGTGGTGGTTTGAGCTAAAATCCATCACTCACTGCTAATCACTAGTCCAGCACTTCATTCATGTTATGCAAATCCTCATGCATTATTATCGACGGAACTTCCTGTTCGTCTGCCGTTGTAGGAGTGCTGGGCAGTGTGACCAAAAATTTGTATCACGCTAATTTGGTGGTTTCATGGTAGTTTACATTTTAGTAGTTTACCCGCAGCAGCTGGTATTTACACCAATACAATACGTCTGTGAATGTTTTTAAAAAGTGTTTTTATTATTATAAGAAATCGTTTACATTTAGCTTGATCAACATGTTTAATTAGATTATTAATATATATTCAGCTCCATAGAATGTTTTATTGATTATGATCATATATTTAGCTCCATAGAGATATGTTTTATTGATTATATTTATTAATTCATAGCCAACTATATGGTGGGTAGTGTGTGCAGATCTTGGGTTAGGCAGAGTGATGTCACTGTCAGGCCCTTGGACAAGGCCCTGAACCTTAAATTGCTTCAGGGAACACCCTTCTTTCTTTGAAATGTATGTCGATTTGACTCTAAATGTATATGTTAATACTCTATATTTTAATATAGGTCTATATTTATCAGTGCAGTCGACGGTGCATTTGTGAAGGCCTACGTATGTGTGCATTTTCCCGTGTTCATTGTGAATTCAGGGTCGCCGTAAAACATTTACGTTTCAGTGCAAGTCACCAAAGTTTACTAACAATGCTTATGATGTACTATTCACTGATAAATCGTAAATACAATACCTGTCACGGTTGCAGCTTGGGTTTGATGCGCCACAGTAAATAGTCAGCATTAACCAAATTTAAATTTAAAGAGCATAACGTAGCGACTATGCAATTTGGCAAAAGAGTAGGCCTGCTTTATAAATAGCATGTGAATTGACATAGGGAAATTCATCAGACAGGCAACACCCAGTGTTAGTTATGGGAAATGTGAGCCATGGAAACGAGCCAAATTAGAGCAAATAAAGTAATACAAAGTTAGTTTAAGCTGTCATTTCTGCGATGGCTTTGATAAATGCCTAGCCGTATTGATGGTGTATTCGTCGTGTATTGGGGGCGTTAACGATTTTATTGAAATTCAGATTACGTTGAAATCCCTACTGACAGTCATCCGTTGGGAAATACACTTTCAGCACATTGGTGCTTGATCTGGACCACTGCCCCCCTGGGTTACGTTCAAAAGACTTCTTCAGTAACTATAGGCTACCCGACCAAACCAAACCCGACTCTATGATATTTTTGGATGTGTGTCCGCAATGACAAGCAGACTACAGGAACAGACGTTGCTTTTGCTCAGTGTGAGGAGTCATTCTTCTGCCGTTTTGTGTGCACGTGTGGATATTGGTAGGTGAGGGAACCCCCTTCCGTGATGAGCCAGTGATTCCAGCTTGGCAGATTACCTGGGCCTTCAGGTGAATTTCCACCCTTTGCGAGCAACAGCTCTGAGGAAGTAATTAGGAGCTGAGGCAGAGTGCCGCATAAGCACACATGTAGCCCTCCGCGGACCACCGTTTCCCTGCTGTGGTCGGCGATATATGATTTCTCAGTTATTTTTGAGTCAGTAGGGAAAGGTCATTTTTATGAGTGTTGTAAATGGGTTTTAAGAAATCAAGAGCTGTCTCTCCTTGATGTTTCAGTCATTCTTCTGTAAAAAGGCACTTTTACTGCTATGATGTATAAGGGTTTAAGCTGACAGCAGCCATCGCTTATATCAAACAGTGGGATAGTTGTTTACCTGTTGGTAGCAGTTGTTGGGAAACTGGAATTGCAAATTAGCAAGCAAATCTTTGAAGCAAACAGAATCAAATTGGCTTTATTTGGTTTAGACATGTCCTTTAAACCTGCCTGACGTTTGAGCTCCTAAATAAAAGTGTTAACTGGAGAGCCTGTGTGCGAGGTCATTCTGAACCCTGGCATGCTGCTGGTTCTGTGGTGACAGTTCATGTATGACAGTCTGGTTTAATAAAATCCACGTGTGCCGTAACATTACGCGAGAGTGCAGCTGTCTGCCCTGCGAATCTGTATTCCGTTACTGGCGGCTGATTTGTATGGACTGTGACCCATCGATACCCATAAAAGGACTCGTAAAATAGCCAGAAAAACAACCCTTTGAGATTAATGTACTCTGCAGTGACAGGGCACTTATTGACGGAAAAGGATAATTAGACTTCGTAAGAGTCAGTCATATGGAACGCCGTGTTCAGTTGGGTGTATCAGAGCGGTAGAAGCTAATAACTAATCCTGCCTGTAAAGATTTAATCAGCTACTGTCAACTGAATCCGCTGTCTCTCGACTCTCTGGCGGCTTCCGTACCAGACCAGGGGATACACCTTTTTATGCGGTCACGCGCAGGATCTTTCTGTGATGTGCATCATTTATGAATGTATTCAGCAGTGTTAGGAAATAGCCTGGAGCACACCTGTCGGCCGGGAGTGTGCTGGACAGGCCCCACATGTCCGTCGGGGCAAGCCGTGATGTCATCAAACGGGGACAGCGGGTGGAAACAGTCTAGCTGGGATGCCGTTTAGCCGTACATGTAGCGCTTATAACTTTAACAGGTAGAAAACCTATTAAATTAGTTTCTCATCCGCGCATAAACAGCGTGGCCCCAGCAAGCGGGCACAACCCAGATGTTTTTTGCTCCACGTGTGGCACGACTGAGTCAGCACTGTTCACTTGAACATCTATGCCCACTTGTTCTATGTGAGGCCACTGGGGTCCTCAGAAGATATGGGTACGAAGCAGGGAATAACCCAGGACCAGGCTGCAAAACATCTCAGGGTGCACAAACTCACCAGTCACACCTACAGACAGTATGGCAGCAATTCACCACAGTCTGTTTTTGGACTGGGGTGAGGTGTGTGTGTGGGGGGGGGGGGTTGGGTACTGGAGAACCCAGAGAACCGGAGCAGAGACTTGAACCCTGGTCTCCAGAGGTTTGGGAGGTAATAGCACTAATCACTGCAGCATCCCCCATCAAAACCTCGTCTCTTGAATCCTGGTGACTTCTGCTGTGGGGAACAGTAGAGGATTTTTCTGAGATCGTTATCCGGTCCTACACGCATATCTGAGATACCAGAGCTGAGTCAGGGCAAACTGCACACTGTCGGCTCTGCTAGCCCACACTAATTAAAGCGGTTCGTAATCAACTGCTAAGACATATCGGCTGCTGTGGCTCCATGCCCAGAGATGAGGAGATGAAAGCTCTCCTGCCTGACTGCAGCAGCCTGACTGGGTGCTGAGGACCGACAGGGGCAGCAAAGCGTAGCCAGAATCTCTCCGCCCGGGGAGGATTCTCCTACCCCGGAAAAAAACAGCTGACAGGCACAGCACACTACCGGGAGAATGGGGCTTCTAGAAACATCTGCACGGTTTCTTTTTGGAGACTGTGCCTTTGTCTTTAAGTATCCATATTGACACCGAAAATCACTCCGTCCACACTGCATTTTTGTATATCCAACAATTTATGTCTTGGAAATCGAATTTCTATTTTAATTATGTATTTGGGGATATATCACATTTCATTAGATACAAATATACAGGCATGTAAATTCTGCGCAGCATACATTGGCAGATATTTCTTTTTATAGCGTGCAACAGGTGTGGGATCTTGACCGCAGGTCTCAGCGCCAGAAGCGCGATTTCAGGAGGGCAGCCCGGATTCGCCCTATTGTCTCACAGCGGCGCTAAATAGCCTCTGCAAAGCAAAGCCCCGCTGTCCTCAATAATCGCTGTTCTCATGGGGAAAGACGGTACGGGAGAACAAAAATAATAATCCATTAAGATCCACCCACATAATTCATTTTTTAGCGCGTTAAGGATATATTTGAGACTTAACGCGTTATTATTATCGAAGGGGTCCCCTTTCCTCTTTCAGTAAGATACTGTAACAATATAGTAAGCATAGAAGGTGGCTGCATAGAGTTTTTAATATTAATCTTTCACTGCATGGCTGTAGATCCACCGGTTATGCAGTTTTCACTTCTATTTCCTTCGTTATTCTCAAGGGTCAATAAACTTCACCGGTTAGGTATTTAAGGAGAAGTATACAACATATTTTAAATAATAAAGGGCACATAATTGAGGTGGAAAACTACCGGCAGTAAAGACAAAAAGCTTAACACAAAGCTAGTTTGTAGCTGTAATCCTATGAGCTGTATCAAATCAGTCCTTTTTATGACCAATAAAAATCGCAGCCACGGTCTTTGTTTGCAACACATCTCAACTAAGTAATGGAAATTTTGTTGTTTATTTTATTCATTAACAGCCGTGCATGGCCCAGTGTGTGCTTGTTGTGTTTTAATTGCATTAATGTATTAGGCTATCCAGACCAGCCAAGGGTGTTTTGCCAGTTCGCTGGAGGACTGGCTACGTTTACTGGAGAACTGGATTTATTTATTTATTGTTTCTTGGTTCCAGAAACTTACAATTTCTGAAGATTTTTCCTTTCGAACTGGTTAATTTCAGGCCTTTTTTCCAGCCGATTAAATATTGTAAGACAAAAATGCGCAATTCCTAAGCATAGGAGACGTAACGGGTATTATATTGACCGATTTCCTGTTCGGGGTTAGCGACACTGGGGAGGACTCAAACGAAACCAGCAGGACAGAAAGAACAAGAGAAGCTATTCTCTTGTGAGACATAATAATAATAATAATAATAATAATAATAATAATAATTCATGTGGGGAGGACAGGAACAGGTGCAGTCAGTGAACACTATGCTCTCACTTCTCCAGGATGGCCATGCACGCTCGTTTCATACATATAATAAAAAAGAAAATGTAAAGAAAATTACACACCTTACTAAAATGTTTGCGTAAAAGGGGACACTGGGCACGCCCAGAACTCGCAGACGCAGAATTACACCAGGCAGCGGTATTCAGCGCGACACAGCAACGGTGGCAGCGAAGTCTGGGTTGTATTTAATTTGATGGCATTTCTCCTGAGTTATGACAACTCGGATTCAAGCGGCAAGGTCAACACGTGTCCCGCCATGCCCAGACGTCATGGGCAATGATTTACTGCGCTGTGTGTAGAGAGTAGGCCAGCATGAGGAACACACAATATAGATCTGAAAATCCTACCGGCACCCCATACACACATAGATTTGCAAATCTATATTGCATGTGTTCCTCACACTGATTTACTCTTTGCACGACCATTTCCTGCCAGGCTACCAGACCCCAGTGCAGAGCCGTGACGCGCACGATCGCCCACGCGTCTCCACACCAGGCCTCATGTCCCAAGTCAGCAAGCGCGTCCAGTCCTGTGGGGGACGCTATTTACCCCCCAGGTGTGAATAAACAGCCCCTGCCTTGATAAAGCTTCCCGTGCTTGTACGGGCACCGGTGCACGGTCCACGGTGACTGGCCGCAATGCGCCAGCTTGTCAGCCAGAGGAAACACTCTGCTGTCCGCTTCCATTTCCATACGCTGCTGGGACCTGGATCTGATTTTTTACCCCCCTGGCAGCTCCGTGCTGATAAATAATCCCAGCGCAGGCTCCCATCCCGGGGCGGGCTGGTCCGCTTCCCCCATTTGTCCGAGCCCCGAACAGCTGCACGCCCGGCTTCCCACATTACTTAGCTCCCAGCCTCGGCTGAAATCCGAGTCGGACGTCCGAAAGTGCTCGCCGATTTATAAAAGGGGGGGGGGCGGAATTACAAAGACTGTTATGCCAGAAATTGAGCTTTCACTTAGCCAGCCACTCAGGTGAATTTTAAATGTGTTTCTCACATTGTCCCGTATATCCATCTGAAATCTGCAGGGCACCAACCTCGCTTGCAAACCCCGCAACACAGTAGTTGAACAGAAGTTGATCTTCCCTGGAATTAAGACGCAGGTCTTAAGTGTCCGTCTCTCGCTAGAAGCGTGATTATTATGCATGGTTATAATTAACCCGAGCAATGCGGTTTGCGTCTATCCCGGTGCGCTTTGGAAACGCCGCATCACCAATCGGGGTGACAACTGAATAAACTCGGGGTGGGGCCCTTCTAAGGCTGTCGGCCGGGGGGCCGAGTGTCTGCAGCGGCCAGGCTGGGAGCTAATAAAGCTATTTTGAAAGTGACCCCCCCTGGATCAGTAGGGAAGGGGCCGGAGCGCACAGAGCAGCTGTCCGGAATCATGACTGAAGATGACGGATACTGTTGTCGTGGAGGGACAAGCCAAGTTCAGAGATGGGAAAAAGGTGCTTTAAACTCCTTCATTCCTGCTCCTTACACCTTGCAAGACTTTCATTTGATTCTCGTTGCGGTCGGATGGTGTGAATGAGAAGTTGTAACTATTATTATTTTTATTTTTGATATATATATTTTTTTTCTCGCAGTGGAAAAGTAGGTGGGTGGCTCTCCGGAAACCGTCCCCAGTAGCAGGTTGGTCGCCAGTACTACTTTATATATTGTTTTGGTAAGGTTACAAGAACACAAGGAACGGTTTATTTATGTATTTATTTATTTAGGCTGTTCAATAAATAAATAGAAGCGCTCGTTTTCACATGCGTCACGCTGTTCTTGGATGAAAGTACACGACCGTGACATAACTCTGATAGTTCGGCTTTGTTTCGCCATTTAAAAGCGCACCCAAGCTAAAGACACAACGAGAACCACAGCATAAGTAATCGGATAGTATTATATTCTATTCATCTTGATATTTGGACATGCTGGGCTGGCGTGGTTTGAAAATAATTCAGATTTGGCACCGGGTGCCTGCCGCAGTCTTAAATTTCATCTTGCTCATTCAGAATTTTACCCATGCAGAGGCGTGAGTCTTATATTTAAAAAGGAACCGAATTCACCTTAATATATCCGTAGTTTTATTAACAAACCGGGACCATAATAAAAGCAGACCCTTAAAGCGGCCTCTGCCTCTGTGCGAATTAATTACGGCCGGTTTTCTTTAATGCGTTTTCTGAAGTTGTAATTTTGCTGCCTAGATGTTAATGTGTGAATGTTTGCACCCAGATCAGCCATCCTTTGTAGCAGAAATGGGCTCCTGAGCCGGTGGCCTCTGAACACTCCTGTCCTGCGCCTTACCTTCACATCCGTCGGAAATAACGGGATTCATTAATCCCGGATTCAAGCGGCAGGAAAACGCGCGTCGGCCCCCGCTTGAAAGCCATATATGCGTATTTGTCCTACTTTGGCTACCTTTAGAAAATGTGGGGTCAGGGACCTTTTTGGGACCTAATTGCATATAATGCTCTTGGAAGGTGTGCATTGCGCACTTCTGTCTCCCCCCGCCCCTCTCTAAAAGCACAGGGGATGTTTGGTAGAGGGGACTGGGTCTTTGAAGTGGGCTAAGCCGCAGGACAGGTCCCGCTCGAGGTTTTAATGAGGATGGGAGACCGCAGCTGCGTCCCCCGGATCACGCCGTCCTTTTTGAAGTAGCCGGGGCCTCTCGATAACCCCGCTGTCTGGCTGACCGCGGCATCCGCGGTTTATTTGTGTGCCTTTGAGGGCGGGAAGGCGCCCAGGGCATCTGCTGCACCTCGGAGCCCCGCTTCGCGGGAGATGTATTCTCCAAGTGCTCTCCCCTCTTCTTGTCCAGCAATTAGATATGTATAAAACCAAGATAATTGGCCACTTGTGTAACTAGTTGCTGGCTGCAATTGGTGGGCTGGTTTCGAGGTCATACGTCAGAAGCCTGAGGTCGTCACTTAACAAGAAAAATGAGGGTCTGTTGTTGGTATGCGGTACCTGGACTGCAGGGCGTGTGTGCGGTTCGGGACTGAGGGTTTGTAATGTCATGGAGCTGAAGACCTCAAAGCCGTGACCTGACGTTTCGTGGTCAAAGACTGTTATAGAGTATCCGTCTTTAATGGTTGATTGTATATGAGCATCAGCTAGCTACTCGCAGTGTATGACATTGGTTTAATAGGATGTCAATTGAATGGAAAATTGTTTTTTTTTTTTTTTCAGATTTTATTTTTAGCTTCCCAGAGCCGGTGTGACAGAAAGGCTAAAGGCTTTGATGTTTCCGATTCTCCAGACTGCCTGGTGCTGCTGGTGTACAAAGACAGGTCGGATAAGACCAAGGGTCACAAGGAGCGGAGCAGCGTCACGCTGGAGGAGATCTGCGGCCTGGAGCCCGGGCTTCCCTTTGACGGCGTCAGCTACACGCTGGCCATCATCTGCCTCAGCCAGGCCGTCATGCTGGGCTTCGACAGCAAGGAGGCGCTGCTGGCCTGGGACATCCGGATCCGCTACAGTCTGGGGGAAGGTACTGCCGGAACGCGGCCCCGATGGCGCCCCCCAGCCGTGGGGCTCAGAGGCTGTGGCTTCCAGCTGCTGTTGTTGTGTGCTCTTTGCTGGGGGTGAGGTGTTTATCCCAGCTTAGCTATACGATACCGGCCGCATAGGGTAAAAATAAGCCCTGAAAATAATGCTGGTCCATTACGTTCTCCCCGGGGTGGTGGGGGGTATTTTTATTTTTATTTTTTTAAAAATCTACAATTCCCGGTATACCAAGAAGTAAAAATATAGAAGGGTCGCGTGTCGCCCGTGTGAATGTAGTTTTCCGCAAGTCACTTATCCCCCTCCCTCGCCGTGACCTCCCCCCCCTGCACTGAGACCTATAATGCGAGGCCCTGTCTGTACACCCCGAGCCGTATGCGTGTGCCTTTTCTTGGATCTCACTACTGGATGTCTTGCTATAGGAGTGATGTAATATACCCTTCTCCCACTAGGGGGCAGCATTTTTGACTGTAAAGTTTAAATTTTCTACAGTTGGGCTTCAGTAATAACCGTGAAATGCCTCGTGTTTCTGTCCAACAGCTAGTCGACTTGGGGGGGGGCTGGGCCTGAGGGGGGCGGGGGCGAGCCAACGGGCCCGTGGATCGGGTGTCCAAGCCCTGCATGTGAGGGTCTCGACCCACCTCTCGGTCCTCCTTGTGTCCTGCGTCACCTGCCGGGATCGATGACAGGCTGAGCCCAGAGGACCAGGACAGGTTCTGGTCGTCAATATTAGCGGTGGGCGTCCGGGCCCGTCTCAGGTGTCTGTTACGTGCTTGTTTCGCAGCTGACGGATAGCGGTCGCTGTCTTCGGTGTGGAGGCCCTAAGGAGGGGGGACCATGACATGCTGTGGGCTCTCAGCCCAATCACGCGCCAGACCTGTGGAATTACACGGCTGCCCCTGGCACTGCCTGATTCATTTTTCGTCTTTAAAAAGATAGTCTTTAGCAAATATTTTTAGAGTAACCGCAGTGGCGGGAGCTCTGAAATTACTCATTTCTAATAAGTAATGACTTTAAGTGACTCCATTACACTCTGCAGTTTCTAATCTCCCCCGCGCCGGCATTAATTTAGCCGCATGCCACGTTTAGCTACTTGTTTTTTTTTTTTTAGGTTCCTGCCAGTAACTTTCTCAGGTCCCAGTGGACTGCTGGTCCAGTGAGAATATATATATATACAAGATTGTTGCTGTCTGATGGGTGACTTTTAACGGAGGTTACTTTGCATGGCTCCCAACGTGTCCATTTTTACAGCTTATTTTTTTTTCTTTTGAGCCGGCGTTCAAAAACGTGCCTCTTGGGATGCGGAGCAGTGGCATTTTGGGTGTAAATCCGTTTAATCGGCCTGCCGCCTGAGGCTGTTGTCATACACGGCCGCACGTGGCTCTGCTGTGCCCTGCATGGCTGTTTTTATCCCCCCCTATTACCATAAATAATTTCCCTCTCTCGGAGTCATTCTCGCCGGGACGTTGGCAAGCACGCCTCGCCTTTGTGGTTGAAAATTTGTGGCAGGAACTGCGAAGCAGTGATGAAATGTGTAAGCCGACGCCCCCCTCCCCCTACCGGTCTCGCCAGCCTCTGCGCTCGCCCCCCGGGGCCGCCCGCCTGCCCACTCACTCCCCTTTCTCACTCCCAGTTCACAGGTTCGCCGTGGGCGTGCTGCCCGGCACCCGGCTGGAGAGTGGCCCAGCCACCCTGCACCTGTGCAACAACCTGCTGGTGCTGGCCAGGGACCTGCCCCCCGTGGTGGTCGGCCAGTGGAAACTCTCCGATCTGCGCCGCTATGGGGCGGTGCCCGGCGGCTTCGTCTTCGAGGGCGGCACCCGCTGCGGTTACTGTGAGTCCCTGTCCTACCTCCTGCTCCCGGTCTCCATCCGGGGGCCAGCCAGCCCTGCTGTAGGGTCAGCATCGGGTACATGGGAGATACCAGAGGGTTAGCACTGCTGCTTCATCCCCCGGGGACCCGGGTTTGAGTCTCTGATCGCATCTCTGTGTTTGTGGGGTTCTTCTCGTGTCATCGTAGGGGTTCCCCCAAGTTACTCCTGTTTCCTCCCAGAGTCCAAAACCATGCTGACCTTAATTAGAGTTACTAAATTGCCCATAGGTCTGAGCGTGCCCTGTGATGGGCTGGTGCCCTGTCCTGGGCTGTTCTCTGCCTTGTATCCATAGCCCTCTGTGGCCCTGAATAGGACAAGCGCTTACAGAAGATGGATGGGACACTTAGGCCTATAAGTTTGATACATATATCTTATGCCTCTGTGGTCTCTTAACTTAAGCTCAGTTCTTGGGCTTTCAATAATACATTTATGCTTATAAATGTTTATAATGTATAATATATATAATTACGATCATATTTAATCATACTCAAGTAAGAGAGAGTCAGTCCCAGTTTACCAATACCCACCCTAATGGTGCCATGCCTGCTGGACACCAGGCTGGGCATCTGTAATCCCTCAGTCCTGGGAGGTAGGGGTACTGGATAGGGCGGGGGGGCATTTAGGATGATTCCAAGGGCCCCTAAGTGACAAGGCCACTAAAAAATTTGTAATATTTTTGGATTGGTCTGGGTTGGGGACCCAATGTGATATCCTTTCATGGGGCCCAAAATATCTAGCGGTATCCCTGGTGGGGGCTGTACTGAGATGGAACGAATTCCCTGCTGGTAATTAACTGAAAAGCTAATGATTGAACAGCTTAAAAAGAGCAGATGATTAATGTAATATTTATATAAATCCTGTCTGTAAGATCGTCGCAGATATCCGGTGTTTTGGGCCATTTGCTGGAAGCATGTGTCTAGGTGCATTGTGGGTAATTTCTTTTTGTAAAGTAGTCTACTTGCCCCCACCCTAACCCCCTGGGTTTATACCATCTGAAGCTTTTTTGAGCATCATGGCCGGTGTGTGTGATTCCCAGGGAGTACTCGTCGGGTGGACTGCTATTTACACTACCGCGACAGCGGGTGTGTCGGAAACTTGGGATTAGAAAAAAAAGGAGCACGCTCTCAGAAGTAAATATAACAATATGGCAGGGGTTTAAAAATGTTTTTAATGAGATTTAGTGCGCCATGAAAACTTAACTGTGGGTGTTAAATATTGAAGTTTGTTGCAAATCAGACAGCTTGACGTTAGTTTAAAAATTAGTCATTTTCCTGGAGAAACATGCTGTGCTATATCGCTAATTGGCTACGATGCAAATCCATAGGAGTTCAGTGCTGCCTCCGCTGTGTGTGTGCACTTTGCATGTTCTCCTTGTGTCATGTGACTTTTCCTCCAGATGCTCCGGTTTCCTCCCGCTGTTTAAAGATATTCAATTAGGCTGCCGGGCATCTTCGAGTTGGCCTTGGTGCATGTTGGTGTGTGGCAGCCTGCAGCTTGCTGGCCGGTCTGTTCAGTGGTCAAATTAAACCAGGACAGTGTGTTTCCCTGCAAGTCCGTCAGACATGATTCGCCTCCCTGGAGAATACAAACTCCTAAAACAGTTGCAATGCTAAAATGGAGTATAAAAATGTATAAAACAAGATCATGAAGTCAGGACCAGCTAACCCGATTGACCTCTTTCATCAGTTGTTTGACAGCTTGTCTTACTAGTGGAGCGTGTATTATTAAAATTAATCTGTTTTCCCCCATGTTGTGATTATAAAAATAATATGATCTGTGATCATTGCCATCTCTCCTGTTGATGGTGACCGTCAACTATGCTTTCCACAGATTTCCAGAGCAAATTACAGTCCTCCTTGATGACGCAATTATGTGATGCACCAGTTTTCTGTTCAAAGTGCATCTACAGCAGTCTCGTTTTAAACTTTTTCTCTGAATTTCCGAGGCATTCCCTGTTAAATATTAACATTCTGGGCACAGGCCTGTACTCTGGGGGACTGTTGGGTCTAGACAGGCACTTTTCCTAGCAGAATTCTCCCTTATCCCGGCCTGAGAAATAATACGCGAAAACAGTTTTAATTAAGCAGATGCGATGGGCTGTTTTGCGAATCTCAGAACTAATTAAATGTGAAATGTTTAAATTCCATAGCGAGACACACTAATAAATAACAGGAGAGATGAGTACTTTAAATGTAGCCAGAAACACTTCCTCCCATGCACGGGGTGCTTTCGATGGTTCCTTATTGTCAGACGTGCCATCGTTAATTTATCGGTATGGAAATGCGTCCTGGCGCTTAGATGCTCGGCTCATTCGCGCCCGTGTGAAACGATGCGTCGGAAGCTGGTGATGGCTTTTACGGCTTTTTGCTGGAGCCCTCAGCGTTTGGTTAAACGGTGGTCGACAGGCCGGAAGCTCGGTGGATGGGCCCCAAGCTAATCTGCTAATCTGCAAGCTATTCTGGCATCTTGCTGCCCCGAGTTTAACGTGTTGCGTTTATGAGGGTGACGCCCCAGGTGCCCCGTTCCGTCCGCAGGCGGCGGGGGGTACACGGCACACGCGACTTTGGTCCGGGTGTCCGGGTCGCCTCATTATTTTTGAAAGACGCCAGTGTGAGAATTTGCTCTGTTTCTCGTGCATTCGGGCCGACACATCACAACACGACGGTGGCCTTTTCCCAGCACGTGACTTAACGTTTGTGTGTGTTTTTTTTTCCCCTCCACAATGATTGGCAGCCTCAAATCCTTCCTGTCTTATTTTATCACGCAAAATGGAGCCAAATAATCTCCCCGTCTATCTTTAATGTAGCATGTGATTGCAGGGGAACATAGGTCCTACAGAAATAACTTCCAGGCCACTGGGATTGCATTTCATAATTCAGGAATATACTCCACAAACATGCAAGGCGCATTCTCCCCGTGTGAGCTGAGAATAGCTGTTAGTCTCCCCTGTCCAAATATTTAGCGAAACGTGGACACGCAGTGCAAACTGAAGGGAGAGCTTCGCCCCTTTGCCGTGCGTGGCGAGCCGCCGGTGGGTATGTTTCACTGGCTTTTAGCCCAGTCTTGCCGCGTCAGTCCCCAGTGCTTATTTTGTAGTCAGGTTCTAATCCGCTCATTAGATTTACATAGCACCCGTTGCTTGTTTATAGGAAAAAGCTTAAGTGTAGTGTTGATGTGTACATGTAGCAGTTGTGACGTCGTTCGGGTTCAGGGTGGAGGGCTGAATACCCATCATGCCTCGGGCCTGCTGTTAAAGGCCGTGGGTGCTCACAGGTGCCCGAGACACCAGGTTGGGGGTCAGTGACTGTGGTGTAAGTATAGCGCTGTGGCTTCCACACCAATCCTGTTGGAGACAGCAGGTGGCTGGCTGCTGGGGGCGGCTCTGGCTCATGCCTCTTTAAGTGAGGTGGCTTTCAGGGGGAATAGCAGCCAGGGTGTCTGTGTTGGGTGGTGGATATGACCTCTGCCCCATGGTTGTTATAAAGGTTACCCTCCAGACATCATGACTGCTGTGACTGGAGAAGGGGTCACTCTTGTATTCACCTGATCCTGGGTGATCTCCAGAGCTTTTCAGCCTCCTCTATAGGTCAGGAAGGGCAGTAGCAGTCTGCCTGGGTGGTCTTTTGGCAAGAAGCCAAAGACGGTCTATGACGATGCATGGAAACCACAGAGTCCGTATCACGGGTGGTCGCAGCTGCGTATTTCCCATGAGGCATCGGTATTCCCCAAAAACAATAGTTTATTAATTGAATCAGAGGCTCTTATTAATCAGGTATCATGTTTTTGACTTATAACTTCACAGTGTGTTGACAGTGGCATTCGACATAGCATAGCTGTTTGCCCCCCTGGGTGGCAGGGTAGGATGGGCCTGCTGTCTGTCACTGGGGTCATGTGATTAATGTACCCCCCCATGGTACTGAATGTTACATTCGGGCAGTAACCCAGACAAGTACCACAGCAGGGCATGGAGCCGACCACCAGGGTAGAAACATGCTCTCTGTGTTCGGTATCTGATTATCTTACAGTATCTTTCTTTGTTTTTTTCCACATTTTCCCTTTCTTTCTATTCTTGAGAAAAGAAGCTTGCAACTAAAACTCGTTTGCTAAGCCATACCGTGTGCCGTTTATTGTAACAATCGTGCGCAGGACGTGAACGAAAGTCGTGCGGGCAGGTGGTGTGACAAGGTCACTATACAGGTCATATGAAGGTGGTCGTGCAACACTGTGGTCTTTACTGAAACCTAACACACCGGGAGCTGAGCTGGTTAAAATCAGCTGTGGCACGCACAATCCTTCCTCACCAAGCACAAGTTAATCAGAGCGGCTCTGGGAGCTGGCACCGGTTAAGCGGTTATGTAACGTCTACCTGAGATCAGTAAGCCCGTTCCTCCTTGACCAATGATGCATGTGTCTGTTTATGTGTGTTTGACCTGAACTGAGTGCTTGGGGGGGGGGGGATTGGGGAGAGGGGTCGATCCAGACTGGGATTATGGCTGAAAACCTGAGGTAACTGAATGGGGCAGGAATTTGGAGCGGATTGAGGGTAATAAATATATCCGCTCCATGAGGGTCACCAAGCACGTCCAGGTTGCTGTCCCAGACCCTCGACCGCGGGGGCGGGCAGGGACACAGGAAAAGGACGTGTCCTTCTCTCTGATTCCTGCTCCACCGCTCATCACCATTACTTTTGATTCTTACACCCCCGTGACAGAGCGGGCGGAGTTCTGGACCGCTGTCGGCGCGATCGGGCCGCGGCTGACTGGCATTACGGCCCCGGCAGCGAGCGGAGCCGGCCTGGGTCGCTTCCAGGGTGGGGAGCAGGTGGAACTGGTTCTGATACTTCTGCCACATGCCTCCAGCCTGCCAAATGCACTGCCAGTGCTTCTGCACTGTCGTAATTTTTTTATTATACTATGATAAATTATGCCCTGGCATTCTGTCTGGGGAGCTAATAATTAGCATAACTTTGCTGTATTATTCTAACTGGTCCATACAATGTGGTTTTCTTTCTGATTACCACACGGGGCTGTGATTTAGCTGTAGAGTAGCCTTGATGTAACATTCCTGTATATGGCCCAGGTCATGTGATCAAAGTGCCTTTTGATTGGATGGCCGTGTAAGCTTACAAAGTATGAGGCCAGTGCGTGCAGAAGAACTGCATTGTGGTTCCCTGGGAATTGTAGCTGTTTCCAGGCTGTGGGGTTGCTGGTAGAAGTCCAAGCCCCGGCTGCTTCTGTGTGAGACTTTATGGTTCTCCTTTCTCCTGCATGACTATAAGGTCCCCTCTTTTGTGACAGTGCCGGTGAATGTAGTCACTCTGCTTTTGCACAAGCATGTGTCTGACAGTGCACCAGAGACCTGTCCCGTGGCATTGCTATGCTGTCAGTGCTGAAAATCTGCCTCCCCTGATAAAATGTCTCACCCAACTTTATGTATTCAAGTACCGGGGTTGCTGAGTCTGCCTGGGTGTCCGTGCCCCAGCTGACCCCCCCCCCCTGTGCACTGCGTGCCTGATGCCCTCTCTCCTCCTCACACAGGGGCCGGTGTCTTCTTCCTATCCTGCCTGGAGGGCGAGCAGATCAGCTTTCTGTTCGACTGCATCGTCCGAGGCGTCTCGCCGACCCGCGGCCCCTTTGGACTCAGGCCAGTCTTGCCAGGTTAGTATCGGAAGCTCTGAGTGCTGCCCGAAACCGCGCCCTGTCTGGCACCCCAGCCGAGTTCTGGTTACTCCACCCTGAACTCTGGATGGGGGGGGGGAGGGGGGTAGAGCCAGTAGCGGCTCATCTTTCTGGAGCGGCACCTGATGGCCTTTTTCATATCCCCTTCCATTCAACCTAATCAGTCCATTCACCCTTAAGTCCATTCACAGGAACCACAGTGATGCCAGTTTCTTACGCCTCCTGCCCTGTAGAGGGCACTGCTGAGTGATCTCTGTGCTCAGTCCAGAAAAAAAATCTCCAGGACTGCATCTAAAATTGATCAGGAGGCACGACCCTCGTGACCATGCCACAGTCATGGATTGATTCGCGTTCCTCATTTTTATTTTCATGCTTTTTTACGCCCTTAGGCACTCCTGTAAACCTGGGTCTGCCCCCACTACCGACAGAGTTAGGCTGCCTTTGGTGCTGCCTTGCGTGGTTCAAGTGAGGTCGGTCCGCCTCAAGTCCTCTGGTGCCCGTGTGAAGAGATACATGGGCTTTCTGATTGGCCGAGGCCGTCGCGCTTCCCCAGGGCAGGCCTCGGAGAAAACATCGCCGGGGAAACGCAGCCGCCTGCTAATAAGACCCTTGCATGTGGTGTAACACTCTAGGCCGTGGGCCTTTCCAGTTAGGGCTGGTGATGTCGGTCTGGGCCTCACACCTGTGTGTGGATCATTAAGTGACCACGTCTCTGCCTTGGAAACTAGTAACCTCGCATCTCCCGGGGGAGAGGGTATGTGTGCATGGGGGGGGTGGGCTTATCTCAAATTGCCCCCTTGCGCAGTTTGTCGCCGTTTAATTGGCTTTTCTGGGAAGGGGGCCGCACGGTGAGATTATGGTTCTGGGGAGAACGGCTCCCTTTAGGAATGCTCCGGGGAGTGGGGCCCTTTGTCCTTGAAGCGTCCTGCCTAGGCGAATGCTGCAGTGCATTGTGGGTAGCCTCTGAATACGTGCACGGAGAAAAATGTATTTGCTATTCTTAAGACAAAACCATTGTAGCGGCGTTATCTAATGCCACAGTGAACCTGAAGAGAGCAATTTGAATAATTTGATTTAATAATTTGGTTAACGTCTGCCGACAGTTTGATAGCTATTATGTATTTATAAAGGTTTTAATGATTAGCAATGGTTGTTAGGACACTGAGCCTTTAGAACTTGATTATGGGACATTGTAGTTGCCCAGATAGTCACCTTAACTGATGCCGTGTAGCCTGACTTGGAGAGTTGGGCCTTTTTGTAATGTATATACATTATAAACCCCTACTAAAACCGTACTACCCCTACTGCCCTTCTAAAACTGAGGCATTCGTTGCAGTAAATGTGCTAAAATTAGCATCAGAGTCCGATTCCTCAAGTGACACCGGTGACCCGCTTGAAGGGCGTGCAGATGTGGGTCGTGTGTCGGATTGACTGATTACATTTTTTCTTTTTGTTTAATTTTTTTCCCTAAAAAATAAAAAAGCCCAGTGCTTAAGCCAGTGGTGCCGGTGTCGGAATGTGAAACCGGAACCTTCGAGCTATAAATTCAAGGGGGGCCGCAAACCCAACACCGAGAGTGACGCGTTGCTAATTTAGCCGGAGGGATATTGATACGGCACTGTACTCTGCGAGAGGCCCTGCAAGACCGACGCGTGTTGTCTATGTATCTTTTTATCAGTTGCTACCGAGTCTTTGGCCGTATAAAAATTGTGGAAAAAAAACGCATTCTGGCATTCCGAAGAGGGTCCCTACTGTTATACTCCCCCCCTTATAGACGTCTTCCTTGGCTGTTAGGTGATTAACTTTGTTGGTACAGTCTGGCTTCCGACCGCCTAGGTACTTGTGGAACGGCATTGTTGCTCGGTAGCTAATAAAAAAAATGTTGCGTTTTTAAATTTAACGAGTATTGTATTTTTCCTACAGTATCTCATTAAAATTGCCGTGAAGCCTCTGAACGACTTCAAGATGCTGAACCAGTCGTCGTCACAGTTACAGCCACGCGCGGCGCGACGCGGATCGTCGCTAATAGCTAACCCTTGAATTTTCGTTCCTTCCGATCGAGGAGGAATTTTGGCCGCGGCGCTCTGTCTGGTGTGAGCGTTTCCATCCCCTCTAATCTTCCCAGAAGCTGGAAAGGTCTCCAAATGATGAATAAGGGGACTGAGTGGGTCTGTCACCACCTACTCGCGGGATTCGTCCCGGCTTAGATCAGGGACTATTATTAAACTGCCCGAGGGTTAAAGAGGAGGAAAAACGGCTGGGAGGAGCCTCGGGCCACAAGTCACGGTGGGTGACGCGGCCCATCAAACGCCAACAATTGCTGTTGGAATGTGTGTGACCTCACCATGGCATCCCAACACCCCCCCCC
>JAODKL010000051.1:8060878-8071779 GCA_026780765.1 Petrocephalus schoutedeni
ATTCCATAGAATATGGTTAGTATCCCATACAGTTTGAATAGTATCCCATAGAGTATGGTTACAGTATATCCCATAGAGTATGGTTACAGTATATTCCATAGAATATGGTTAGTATCCCATACAGTTTAAATAGTATCCCATAGAGTATGGTTACAGTATATCCCATAGATTATGAATACAGTATATTCCATAGAATATGGTTAGTATCCCATACAGTTTGAATAGTATCCCATAGAGTATGGTTACAGTATATCCCATAGATAATGAATACAGTATATTCCATAGAATATGGTTAGTGTCCTATATTGTCCTCGCAAAGAAATCACATAGCTGACACTGCAGGACTGGATGCATCAACAAATGGTTAATGGTTGATTATTATTCGCAAGTGCATCAAGGCCACCAAGTTGAGAGAGATGCTACTCGAAAATTAGCTAAATATCACTATAGACAGACTGTTATATTTACTGAAGAAATTTGGGTTTGTTGAATCCATCCTGATTTCTATTTTGGTTTCTTAAACCCTACTGGCCATTAAAGTACTTTATCTGTAAGCCTATTAAACTAAAGCCGCAGAGAGAGACTTTGTGCCAGACTCGAGACCTGGCAGGTTGCTGCCCGACATGCCGAAATGAATCCCTGAAGGTTCCTTTGCGATCTTCCCCCCCGCGCCTCGGTGGCTGGCTGGCTCATGCCGACGCTGGTTTTTCCCTCGGCAGGCGGCCCGTTGGCGTTCCCGGGGGACGCGGTGGCAGCGATGCTGCCGGAAAGGCCGCGTGGGGGCGGACCGACCTACATCAACATTCCCATCAGCCCCATGTCCAAGAAGCAGCTCCACTACATGGAGCTGGAGCTGCAGCAGCCCGGCTCTGCGGTCCGAGGTAACGGCGCACACCTGCGCGGACGTAGTAAGAGCACTCCCTCCCTAAGCCCGGTGTGCGCACGGCTTGCCAGCGCTTCCGCTCCGCACGGCCATCTCCGCGCTTCGGCCCGGCCCGGCCCGTGCGCCTATGCTCTTAGCATGCTGCTAATCGCCACACTGTGCTTCAGTGGCGGTATGGGGTGCCAGCAGGGGGTGGTTGGCTTATGGACTTTTTTTGGAAAGCGGAGCAAGTGAACCCCCCCCCCCCCCCTGACTTGCGTGTCCAGGTGACGTGTCCAAAGTCAGCTCAAAACAGCTCGTTAATGTAATTGCTTGCCTACAGAGGGAGACGTTTATGCCGAATGTGATTTACCAGGAAATGCATCCTAATGTCATTTGCGTGCCATGTGTACCATTAGCGATAGCAGTACAGTTAAAGTTGGTATTTCGTAATGCTTTGCTCAGTTCTTTATGCAAATGCTTTTGTCTGGAGTGAAATACCAGTGAGGAGATAACGCTTTTCATTATTTTTTTCTCTTTTGCCCCCGCGCCAGGAGGAGGGTCGACAAAGTACGCCCTGATCGACATCGCTGCCACGGAGACGGCCCACAAAGTCGGCTCCCAGCACGCCCAGTGCAGAGAGGAGCGCCTGCAGGAGCTGGAGCAGAGGAAGAAGGGGGCGCCACAGTGACCTGTCAAGCGGGTCGAGCCCCACGGCGCCAATTTTCGGGTCTCCCCCTCTCCCCTGGCAGCAGAAGTCCAGTCTGAGAAAATGACCCCCCTCCTCTGTTTCGGGAGCTGCCCCTGCTCATTGCGATTCCCCTTCCCTCCCTTCCATATTCAGCCTGTCTCCGTCCCTGACGGAACGCCCCCCCCCCCAGGGACCGGCTCGCTGCCGCGGGAGGCGACACTCCCCTCAGATCTTTTTGCGATGCGTCTTTGGGAATTTCTCGAGTCTGTGAAGCCACTTCCTGTATTTCGTTATCTACATGATATCGAGAGCATAGTTATCCATCTTGTGTGTCACAGGTGGTGGCTTTCAGGTGGGTTTGTAGCAGGGCCGGACAGATTCAAGACTGGCCCTGGACTTTCGGGTTCCCCTGGTTAAATATTGTAGACCCAGGTGGGGGGGGGGGGGGGGGGGAGCATATGCCCAGCAGCCTATCAGGAAAAATCCCTGGTATGCCAGATGGCCAGTCCTGCCCTGGTTTGTAGCACAGTATTGACGTTGCAGCCGGGATTTCCGAAACGCGCAGCTGTTCTGTGCCGTGTAGCATAAGGTGCATGCGTGTGTTAAGACCAGTTTTCTTCAGCGTCACCCTGCCGTGGTCCGCCGCAGCTCCGGAGTGACATCGTCCTGTCGGGAGCCGGACATTCGACCTTCCGGATGGTCGCATGCCGGCGGCCAAACCGGGGCGCTTCTGAATCTGTTTCCGGTGCTAACTCCCATCCTGCCGTTGTTCAAACGGTACACTGGTGTGGGAGATGCCTCAAAATAAGCTTTGGCCAGCTCTAACCCTGAAGTTAAACCGTTCTTATCTTTACAGCTATGTGTATTACCCCTTGCAGGTAATGAACAGGAGAGCAATGGTTTGGACCTCATTTGCAATATATGCAAAATATATAAAATATGCAAAATGGTTTGAGTGATGAAAGAATAATGTATGATTTGTTTTCCCCCTAATTTTGTAGCGTTATTTGATCCTCTTCGGCATATTGAGTGTATGTGTCTAATGGTGGTGTGCTGTACGTTTAGGCTGGTAGGGTAAAAATGGTGCTGTTATGGCGCGCCTGGCTTGTATACAGGTGAAGATGCAGGAAGATGGTCTTCACCTCTCCTTTTTCCAACTCTACTTCCGGGCCGTTTCACACGACCTGTAAATATCTTCGCCTCGTAGGTAACGCGCATCTCTAAGTTGTACATATAAGGATTTTATGTAAAGCGAACACTCTGGAAGGGATCTTTTTTCAAAGGCATAGATTTAACTTTGTATTTCTAATAAATTTAAGCACCTTACCTGTTCAGGTGTGACTCCTCCTGCTGTTCTTGGTGATTTTGCCGCCACATACTGCGCTGATCAGTTTTTCGCTCAGGGTTTCTGCACGGGAACTAGCTGAAGACTTGCATGGCTGAAAACTCCGGTAAATTAGCTGAAGCACTGAAAGACTGACTTCCCGATGCGCTATGGTTCTACAGGAAGGCAAATGGGTAAAACTATTCTGTGCCTGCTGAACAGGGTTTCCCCCCCCCCTGAGCTAAGGTCTGGAGGTCCGCGTCTCTTAGGGAAGAGGTTACCCGCTACTAAGCCCTCAATTTTAGGTTACATTTAAGACACTTTTGTCCAAGTGAGGATGAGATTGCAGGTTCAGCCAATGCCCCATGGAACAATTTAAGTTAAGGGCCTTGCCCTCTGCCTATAGTCACAGACCACCCAGCGTGAGAACGCCAGTTCTCTGAGCCTTTTAAGGACCGGGGGGTGGGGTAGATACTGTTCCCTTAGATGCTTTCGTTTATCCTTAGGAAAGCAAGTTTAGCACACAGTCATTCTCAAAAGTCTGCAGGAAGATGTTAGGTTTTAAGTATAACATGCAATATAGTTTGTTTGGGTTCCAGGCCAGGCGACAGCGAATAACCAGATGTAAAATTAGCTTTATTGAAGGTGACTGATTAGTTGACTAGGTACAAGTTCTGCTCCAGTTCTCTCACATTGTTCCTTCATAAAACATTGAGAGTTACACAAGTATAGATGAATACAATACAAATCCATCTTCTGACCAGCTGTCCAGTACCGGTGCCAGCAGGCAATCCTCAGGAAACACTGGCTACGTAGCAGTCCATTAGCTGGTGTGCTCATTAGCACAATTTTGACACACCAGTTGACCTACTCCCACCACACACACGCACACGCCATCCGGGCACTGGCTATGAGTAAACGTTAACCTTTTGCTTTCATTAGACCAATTGCCGGTAGGATAAAGGTAAAGCCAGATCTGAATGGCTGACTTGTTGGGTTATCCCCAGCAGCCCAAACTGTCCTAAATCCTCTCCCTCTCAGTTGCTTGTGTGAAACGGTCATCATGTCAGTCGATCCTCTAAACCCAACAAACCACAACAGTACCCATGTGAAGCAAAGAGTCAAGATTGTAAGTCATATGTACATACAAAAGCACAAAACCATTTGAACTAAAATTCACTAACACCGTAACATCACAGAAAATGTATGCAATAATCATTACGTGAATTGACAATTATAAGTGCTTTCGATTTCTCTTGGTTTGATTACGCAAATCTCTACATCCTTTGGGGCTCCACAAGACCCCACGATCCTTGGTCATTTACTGTACCATAATGTGGCAAAAGGGCAGAACTGCGATGCAAACCCTTTGGAGGAGCGCCCAGAAGCAGCGTCCACGCACCCTCAGAGCTCATTGTGGTCCAGTCCATTGCGTGAGATCTTACTGTTGAGATCCTGTAGGTGCTTCTTCATCTATAAAGAAGAGAGAACAGAAATTGCCTTCAGAGAAATTCCTTGCAACGGTCCTACACCTTTAAGCAAAGGGCTGCGAGGCCCACCTTATAGCCCATCTCCCGGGTCTTCTCTGCCAGGTTGTTGTACTTCTCCTTAGTCCTGGAAATGTGCTCCTTGTCCCCCAGGGCCTCCACGTGTTTCAGCTTCTGGTGGGAAAGCTCCAGCTGCTCCTGGTAGTGCTGGTGCTTCTCGACCTTGGTCTCAAAGTGCTTCAGCTCTTCCTGTACGGGGCAGAGACACAAAAGTCACTGGTCATCAGAATCTCCTTGGGTTTTTCCAGGAAACTCTTGCAACACAGACGGCTACATCTATATACAAATCAATGTTAAAAAAAAATCTCATAATTATGAAGCAAAAGTTACTTGTTGCATTAAACCTTAAATGCACAGATGTGGCATCATGACTCATGAATTCTGGTTTAGCCCTCTAACTTTAGAAAACTCACTTTTGGCAGTTCTGAAAGTTCTAAAGAACTTTCCTAGCGTCCAGTATCAATCTCAAAATGACATCAATGATATCAAGATGAGGAGAGTTCATACTCACTCATTTGAAAGGAGAGAACATACCTTGAGGGAATCCAGCTCATTGTCGCTGAGGTTAGCTCTCCTTGCCATCTCCCACAGCTCAATGACTCTCGGTTCCTTAAACTCTAAAGATAAAAGTGAAGAATAGAATTACCACATGGTCATATATATCTCAGGGGTGGAGTGGTGGCTCAGGCCAGGGATCTATGCTGTTAGTCGGAAGGCTGCTGGTTCAAATCCCGTAAATACCAGGAGTGAAGCTATTCCGTGGGGCCCTTGAGCAAGACCCTGGACCTGTGATTGCTTTGTCCTGAGTGTGACGTTAACCTACATCCAGCCCTGTAAACAGGTCCTCCAACTTCAAGGGAGAATTTGGGGGTTGGTGGCAGGATTGGCCCTCCAGCCACTGGGGGGGGGGGAACTTCACACTGTTCACGCCATTCGAAATAGTGTGGTGCTGAGGTCAGGATCTCATCCCTGTTGTGTAGTGGGTGCGGCAACACTGTACCCTTACCTCTACCAACCTACCATATCTCAGTAGGACGTGTAGGTCCTGCCTGCCTTGTCTGACTGGACATCTTTAATACATTTTTACGTTCTTGTTTTGGCTTTCACATAGCAAGAAATAACCACTGTGAGTCATCTGCTGCCAGCTGGGCTGCCATTTGTTTTTGCGTTTGAATAATAACAGGCATATTTTCAAGTCTATGGCAAAATGTCACGTCTATCATGGTTAACAACCTACAAGTCCTTTGAGGAAGCTGTCCAAGCAGTCGCATTACGGGATGAAGAGTAACAGGGACTAGAAACTGCCACAGGTTCTACACAAAGTCATACACACATATATTTAAATAATTAGCCCTTCCAACGAGGTTAGGGATGGGGAACACGGAACAGTTATTCTCAGACAGTTTTTAGTAGCCAGCCTCATTGGATGGACTCTTGGCTTCCTGCAGATTGTCAAACCGGGGAATGTGAGACTGACCACTCACCACTATCCGCACTGAATCCTTCGTGACTCAGCTTCTGCAGCCGCTCGAAACCTTGGTTGAGGTTCCGCATCTTCTCCTTCAGGTCCTGGTGCTTCTGATGGAGAACGTGCTCCTTCACCTCCCCTTCCAAAGGGGTGATGACGTTCTTGTGGATTTCTGAGTCGGGATGATATATCAGCCTTAATCTTGACATTAAACAAGGGTGCATCAGATAGGCGGCAATAAAGGGATGCGATTTCCCAGAAGGCTTGGGGAGCTGGAACTGGCAATACAGTGATGGCTGACATTTCAGATCAGAAAATATAATTATTCAAAACAAAGGGCCCGGGAGGAACCCTGCAGACCCCCCGGTGAAGGATACAGGAAATCGATCTCTAACGGTTACATTTAAAAAGGAGAGGACAGAAGGGACGAGAAGGCGGGGGGGGTGTGGTCACCTTCAGTCCTGCTGACGGTGTCCATGAGGATGTTGTACTCCTGGACCTTCTCTTTGTGGTGTTCAAACTCCCGCCTTAGACTCAGGAGCTCTTCCTCCGAGAACTTTCCAGAAGACTTGGCCTACAAAATGAGAGGGACTTCAGACCCACTAGCCTCCCTAAAGTCATTCCACTACACCTGTGGCTGACATGAATGCATTTATGTGGCAGAGAAAATGCAAAGCGCATTGAGACAATGTAATGTTGTGATAATGCGCTTTATAAATAAAATTGTATTGTATTAATGAGAAGCCCACACCATCTTAAACAGCATTTACCTATTATACCTTGTACCACCATTAACAGACCGCCTACACTTTCTACTGAATTTAAAAGTCTAATTAATTTCCATTCCCTCAATTTATGTTCCTCTGATCTTTTCATGTTTAATCTTTAGTTAAAAGCTCAAAATGTTTTTAATGGATTAGAAACAGGCGACTGTGTGCTCACCATAAAACTACAAGTCTTCACTTTTGCTTGACGGAAGAGACCATAAAGCCTGAAGCTGAGTGGTTCTTAATGCTAGCTGCTGACCTGGTAGTTAAAGAAGTACAGCGCTTTGTACGGCTACCTTACAGTCTAGTTAGAGTATGTAGCCCAGCACTACCGCCACATCAGACCTGTGCGAAGTGTGGTGATGGAACATCAGTCAACAGTTAATACCTAGCCTGTGTGAAATAATTAGCTAAAGCGAGCCTGGTAAGGTTGCCACTCAGAACCCTGCATGTTTCCCCACAGTAACGATTCTCAGTTTACAGGAGAAAGACAGGAGTTCAAAAGGGCCTTATTCCCTCGCTCATTCCCAACATTTAGACGCCTATGGAAAGAAGAGAATCATCAACACCGTCAGAGAAATAAATCGACGGCGTATGAACATCACCATTTCGCTCTGCTGGGAACCATATAGCCTTCACCACCGTCCATTACGACAGGCCTCCAGTTCTCATTAGTGAAAATGGGGGCATCAGTTCTCTAATAGTTCCCCCTCACCTTGTTCCAGAGTTTGTCCAGCCTGGGGTCATCAAAGATATCGCCTTCCTTGCTCTCGTGGTCTTTAAGGTTATTGCTTTCGAGGGGCCGGGTGTCCTTCTTGCCATCCATGCCATACTTGGCTAAAATAACTGAGGCCCAGAGGACCAGGATGACATTAAGCTGCTGTTAGCATTGCAGCAAGAGGCAAAAGGAAACTTTAAAAGGTGAAGTTTGTCCTTTTAATTCGAGATCTCAATATGACAAGCACTGTACAAAGGTTACAGAATCACTTCACAGGAGAACAGTCTGCGGAGCCAGGCGACACCCCGACGCATGTCTTTCTAGGGAAAAAATATAAATCTTAACCTGCTTGAGACTAATCAGACCCCAATTAAGAAATGTAAGACTAAAGCAAATGAAATTTACACACTCTGCAGTTTTATTTAACAGTAATTTACTAATTTTAGCTTGGTAAACAGAGCGTGACATTTAGGAGTCACCATGACACATAAATGTCAGCAGCCACACTGCCTGCAGTTCAGACTAGGTGATCTGTCAGAAGCTAAGCAGGTTTGGGCCTGGCCAGTACTTGGATATGAGATCAGCTAGGGAGGCTGGGTGGCTGCTGGGAGAGGTGTTGGTGCGGCCAGCAGGTTAGCCCATCCTGTGGTCTGTGTGGATCCCAATGTCCCAGTGCAGAGAAGGGGACACCGTGCTGTGAAAATGGTGCCATCTTTCAGATGAGATGTAAAACTGAGGTCCTGGCTCTCTGAGGTCATAATAGATCCCTGGGCATCTTTCTAAAGAGTGGGGGTGGTACCTCAAGGCCCTGGCTAAAATTGCCCACTGTGGTCCTATTAAATCTGGCCTCCTAATCATCCCCTCTATCTAACTGGTGAATTCTCTCCTGCCCCTTCACTGCCGTGTGGTGAGTGTACAAATTATTGTGTGAGAATTATTTTACCAGTTAAGATTTGTTATCCAGCTTTTCTATGCTGAGATTAGCTCACAGCTTTCCTGTGGTAAATGATGTTAAAATCTAGGAACTGAAAGAGTTTATTTAAAATATTTATCCATTCAGGAGAAACCTTGGCAGTCTGCCGCCAGTTATTTAAAAGAATGTTAGCAAAAACATTATTTTCTAAATAAAGAGCAAATGAATAAATTAAAACTAAACTTAAAGCAGCAATAAATTTAGTTTTTTTTAACTAAATACCCAGTGAGGTTGTGTGTCATTATCCCTCTAGAGCTGGGGTGGGGAACTAGATCCATGGAGGGCCGGTGTGGGTGTGGGCTTTTGGGATGACCTCTCAATCAGCCAATAAGAGTGGGTCCCCAGGACTGGAGCTGAGAACCAATGCTTTATTATTGGCTGATTGAGAGGTCATCCCAAAAACCCACACGGGGCCTCCATGGATCAGGTTCCCCACCCCTGCTCTAGATGTAAAGCATTAAGCCCCATCAAACTCAGCCCGAGCCTGTCCGTGCAGCATCTGGTCGCCACGGCAACCGGAAGCTGACTCACCACTGAAGCTGCGCCTCAGCTTGGCCTCCTTCTCCCCATCCTCGTCCAGGCCCTCGGCCTTCATCTTCTTCCAGCGAAGCTCATCCTTCTCCTGGATCTTTAGGTCACTGTGGAGCTCAGATTGCTTAACGGGATCCAGCTGCATCTGGAGGGGAGAGAACAGGATATAGCAAACCAATCTGCTGGCCAACCATATATTATTTTCCCATATTTTTTCAAGTGCAATATTTACAGTACTTTTTTCCATATTCAGCCAGCTATTTATCCATCATCTCTATGCATCATATTTATTTTTATACAGAGATTTTGTGTCATACTGCATACCGTCTACCGTTGTCTGCATGGTTGTTGAATGTGCAATCTCAAACCACTTCCTTCAGGATAATAGACGTTCTGATGCCCATCACTCCCAACCGAGGGTCACACATTTCAAAACAGACTGCTGCCATTCTTACCTCTTTGTCACCCTTGATCGCATATTACTTCAGTGTATTGTAAAACAAGCTTAATGAAAATAACGTCCACATATTGCTATTCAAAATATCCTACAATCTACAGAATTAAAGCTGACTGTGCACCTGCAACTCAGTAACGAGTTCTCCAGTCTTTAGCTACGTAGCCATCAGACTTTTGGCTCAAGTAATTCGGGTTTGTGATAACTGTAGTGACCGAATGGACAGACATCAGAACCGAGTGATTGATTATGCACGCCTTCTCGATGCACGTTAAGCTACTCACCCGCAGCGCCTTTTCCCAGACCTGATTCAGCTTGGCAATCCTAAACTCCACCGTGTTTTTGCCATCAGTAGGTTTGGGCTCATTCATTTCCTTGGTATATTTACTAGCCAGGGCCCCGAAACTCAAACAGCTAAGTAACACCACACATAATCTGTGGAACTTCATGTTAGACAGCAAGTGGCGATACAATTTTTTTCCCTTTGTTTTCTTACAAAATCAGTTCTTTTACAACTATCGTCTAAACGAACAACATCTAGCTAAAGCTGTGCGGACGGTAGTCATGTGCCCAGGCACGCAGTAGACAAATTTAAAGGACCGGGAGAGACTGCTTTATGGGATATGTAGTTCGCTACGCACCGTCATGGCGTTCGTCACCTAAAACTAGGAACTACTTTCAAACGACAATTCCCATAATTCTCAAAAGGCTGGTCTCCTGGTAACTGCAGAAACGCTGTGAGCGAATGAGGGGCACCCACGATAGAAGAAGCGTTCTGCTTGTGTTACAAGGCAGGGCAGGCTAACATCCCCACAGTCCCTGTCCTGTGCCTGTTTTTGGCTTTTTATGTGTCTGTTTTACAATTGTATTTAGATACTTCGACTTTTCTTAAGTTAGCAAAATATTCACACGTCAAAACAATCAATTTTTCTTATTGTCACGAATTTTCCCAAAATTATTGTTATTTATAGGTATTGCTTGTTATTAATTGTGTGAATTGTGTAATTGATGAAATTTTCGAAAAGCACGCTTCATTTCATTGCATTTGTAAGAATGGTGAGACTACGTGATTTAAATGCTGGTTTATGTGATGATATAGTTCATATGGGCCGTGAATCCAGGGGAAATTATTATATTCCGTGTTTTTTATATATATATATAGGAAAAGGTTATACGTGGACTCCGTAGGACTGAGAGAGAGAGAGAGAGAGAGAGAGAGAGAGAGAGAGAGAGAGCGCAGTAATTGGCCAGAAGGTTACCCGTTGTTCTGACGGACTGATCATACAGCGCCGTCCTGTGACAGATTAACCAGTTATTAATGTTTAGGCGGGTGAACGTCGCACTCTTCTCAGTTTCTCACAGTCTACAAAATACTAGTTATTCGTTGCAAAAAAAAATGGGCAAGATGACAATGACAGTAAACTTCAACAGTAAACAGTAAGCTAATATTTCGAACCGGATTCAATCACGAGAAGTTTCGGACAATATAATATACACTCACCGGCCACTTTATTAGGTAAACCTTGCTAGTACCAGGTTGGACCCCCTTTTGCCTTCAGAACTGCC
>JAODKL010000051.1:8117560-8130212 GCA_026780765.1 Petrocephalus schoutedeni
GTTCCCTGCCTCGTGCCCGTTGCTTCCGGGATAGGCTCCGGACCCCCCACGACCCTGAACAGGATAAGCGGGTTGGATAATAGATGGATGGATGGATTATTTTGATATATATTTGGCCGTGTTCTCTTTCAGAGCAATTACGCTTAGTTTTATAAGAGATATGTGCCGGATAAATGCCTCTGAAAGAGAGATAAAATTTTATTTGCAATGACTGTAGGAGCTGAACATTACCTGCAGTTTTACAGTCCGGAAGGTAGTCCCTGGATTCCGCAAACAAGAATACACTTGTCTCCAGCGGCATCCCAGGAAGCGCGACACAATTTTGTAGGAACTTGTTAGGCCACACCCCTTTCAGCAATTACCATGCCCCTTTGTACAATATCACGCCCCCCTTGTTCATTTGCTGGCGACATTTAATGTATGTAAATGTCACTGCAAAATGATGGGGTGATACTGGAATGCAGAGAAGAGGAATTTCAGTGGAGCCTGGGGATTTTCCCATGTGGGAGCGGAGAGGAAAACAGCGAATGTCCCACCGCTGCTTGAAGACAAGCAGGCTGTATGGGACAGATAAGAAATGAATTGGCTATCCACTGACGGCAGAATCCCAAGAATAATTACACACCGGCCAGCTCAGCAATATACTGTAATCGACGACGTTTTCACTGTTTCCGAAAATGATTGCGAATCAGTTCCATTCATGCTATAAATGTAACATCCCTCCATTCATTTTCCATAACTACTTATCTGGTACAGGGTAGTGGGTGGGGGTGGCTGGAACCTGTCCCAGGAAGTGCGCTGCACATAGCTGGTGTACACTCTGAATGGGATGCCGGTCCATCACTGGACACAAAAGGCTTTAGGATCCCAGGGGAAAATCATCATAGCCATGTGCAGGCATGAAGTCAAATTATGAGCATGAATTCCCCCCCAGAAATTTGTTGGCACTTGACCAGGCATGCAGCCAGGTAGTAAAACCCCTGTCCCCTGCCAACCCCTGCCAAATTAGGTTACGCCCCTCAATTAGCTACAGCAAAAATCTGCCAAGGGACCTGCCTGCTTGGTAACACCACCGCGGCCCATACCCCTCCCCCCCCCCACTATCGGCAAAAGCACCGGAGAGGAACCAATGTGGCTGCTGGATGGCCCGAAATTTAGCCCTGGTAACGGACCTGCCCCTAGCAAAACATTACATGCAACAATATAAAATTATATATATTTTTAATTTGGTTTAAATATTTCCTGTCTTGCGCTCATAGCCTCCAGGATAGGCTCCAGACCCCCTGTGACCCTGAATAGGACTAGTGGTTTCAGGAAGTGGACGGACAGGAACTGCAGCTGTACCAAATGTTATACGTTGGCATGCCGTAGCTCATTATAATTAGAGAAAAGGAGGACGCACAGGAAAATGCTGGCTGCAAGAGGCAGAGGGCAGAGAGATGCTTTTAAATTTCCCAGAGGAACACCTGTAATTGGATGAGAATGTGACATTAATATGCAGATGGAGGTTTTTCCAAAATTCAGCGATACGTCTCTAATACCCACATAGGGTGCAATCATCCAGTCACAGATCTGAGACAATTACACATTAATACCTGTCTTAAGCTCAGATTGCATGATCCAGTGAGTCACTTTACGCTGAAAGACCAGATGGGCGCAGTGGAAACTGCTTCACTGACCCCCCCAAGTACAGCCTGAGCCCAGCCCACCCCTGAGCTTAATTGATACTTAGGAAGCCCACTCCCCCCAGGGAGCCAATCACAATGAATTGGGGGAGGGGCTTCTGTGCAGAGGGTGTGGCCTCGAGCCCCATTTCAGGTACTGTTTTCCACACTTTTTGCTACACATTTGATCACCTTTAAATTAGGTGAAAATGATTGACAGCTGATTGATTTTTGTTCACACTGGGAGCAGGGATGCGGTCATTGTGATGAGAGGTCAGGTGAAGGGGACATTCATCCGGTGTACCTGTGCCTTTCTAATAGTCCAAAAACAGCGGAATCTGCTTTTAATTTGGCCCAGAATCTGGCGAGTCAGCCCACTCCCCACTGCAATCGGAGCACACTCCCGTTCTGTTTACCTGTGAAGGTGCCCAGGAAGCTAGCTATTGTTTACCCTCCTTCCTACTGTTTTTTGCTGAACTCTCTCTGCTCTCACACACAAATAAAATCAACTTCCTCCCACCCAGCATATGCAGCTCTGTTTGCTGATCGGCCCAGAGTGAGTCTTAAAAACAGAAATTAAGGGCCGGAGCCAAAACATATTAATAAGCACTCAGAAACAATGGGAGTCACTGTGCTACACTAGACTTTTAATTAGCCCTTTCACTTGTTGTGGGTAATTCTCATTGAGGTTGTTCTCGAAAGTGTCATGTACATGTATTCTTTTCTTTTTAGAACACCAATGGGATGCTGGGAAATATATATATATATATATATATATATATATATATATATTTTTTTAATCCTGGACAAGCCAGAATTGCTACTTTATATGCTTTCAGTCTTTTCCCAGTTAGAATGCCTGTTCAAAACCCAGGCCTGGAAGCAAATGTTTGCTCTACCGCCACGCCCCCTGCAGGGACTCTGTGGGACTGCGCTTGGCCACATAATGTGGGTGCACTGACTTTCCCAGTCTTGGTCATTGATGCTTATACTCAATTTATCATTTGCTCTACTGATCTATCTAGGGCTTAGGAAGGAAGGAGCGGAGAGGAGATTGATGCTGAACGTCTATCTGGCATTCCTCTCCTCTGACGCTTTGAACCCATAAATTAAGCAATGAATATCCATTTTTCTTAACTGCTTACGCCATGCAGAGTCTCAGTACCAATATACACATATTACTGGACCTAGTTATTCATGCACGTCTGCAAGAGGGAATATTTTCTTTGCGGCTTATTAAGCAAATGATATTTGCTTTTTAAACATTTATAAAATGTGGTCTGTAGTGGCACGGCTAAATGGCTCTATTAAGTCGTATTGAAAGGAGGAGCAGTTACGTAAGCCGGGGTAGCATCCATAATTATTTTATGAATGCGATCATTTAAATCAAGGCAGGTTGTGCAAAATACTTGCAATACAGCATTTACTTAAAAAGTGACTAATTTCCCATCAACAAGCGTGAAATTCAAAGAAACCTGAATGAATACATCCAAAGTGCAGGAAGATAGCATTGCCACATTAAAGTGTTTTTTATTAAATTTTTTTGGCTTTACATCCTGGGGCCATAGACGGTGTCAAGGTTAAGTCATGATAGATGTGCTTGCAATGGAGAATACTGCTACAGGTTATCAAGCCGTGTTAAACACAGGCCATGTGACTGGAGGCTCTTTCCATGTGGGCGTAGCAGTTTACAGTTTACCTCCCCTTTTCGAGTGGGGACCCAGGAACACCCGCCCCTACAGGCAGTCATCTCTGCAGGTCTTTATTGTGTTAACTCTATAGACTTTGCCCCCTAGTGGTGTACATGTGCACATCTATGTTTTAACTAACAAATAAAAACAACATTTAATAAATCAAACTAATGTCTCAATTAACCTAAAACTCATAATGCCTCATATTCACCTACAGAGGTAGCTAATGGACACCAAAGACTTGAGTTGTCCTTCAACAACATCCACATCCAAGTCCAAACAACTCTAAATGTACTGAGGACTGCTACCCAACTAAGTTCCTAGAACTTTAGCTATGTGGTTTAGCTATGTGCCTTGCTTTGAACACTTACCATACCTTAATCGTAATGTTTGGAAAACGTTCCTAGAGCAAAGATTGGCCTAATCATCGTTTCAGAGTTTCTTTTGAAAGATTACACATCGCTATAAGATTTTAAAGCCGCTTGTCTCCATTTTGTAAACATATGCATATGGCGAAATAGCAATGACAGTAATTTGGGCTCACATCATGGGGAAGGGAACTATCGTTAGTCCTGAAGTAAACTGCTTAGTGCTTAGCTTAGCGTGCTTAGCGATCGATCACTCAACCATTTTGCGCGATACAATTTGTTAAGAAGTATGCCATTGGCGAATGCTTTGTAAATTATTCTGTGCAGCTCGTCAAGTCAGTCTGAGGGTAGGGGATCACTCAAAGGGACATCTAAGGGCCTCCAGGGCTTTAAAAATAAATGTTGAGGAACACTTAGAAGATTAAGATGTAGAGCGTGGATACAGGATGAAAAACCACAGTGACGTGTCTCATTATTTATTATAAGGCAAATGTTTAATTGCATGGATGGAATCATACTGAAAAAGGCAGCTAAAGACGTCCTTGTAGAACTCCTAGCTGAGAAGATTTTCTGATTACTTCTAGAAATACTCTCACGGATCTAGGGCTTAAATGTGATAGGTACGTGCCTTTGGTTTCAAATGCGATTGATCCCCACACTCCTGGGAATCAACAATACGATGGTAGAGCACGATAGAACTAATTATCTATTTGTTGCTCTAATACTACAGATGGGTAAATTAGTTGAGACAGTCTGGATGAAAGTCTGTCATAATCAATACTTCAGTGCTTTAGATTGCGTTGTACTGAATGCATTTTAATTTCATGTCACGCATATAAGAAAATCTACCCACTAATTCTGACAGTAGACATTGCCAAGTTGACAATACTGTCAAATATTAAACTAAATTAATTTTACAAAGTATGTAATTTGTATCAGTCATTCTCTCAGTCAGATTTAACTGGTTATTGGGAATTTTTACTCTGGAGTAACTCTTTCGATAAATAATTTCCTCTGAAAGGCACAGGAAACAGATGAAATGAGTCAAATTACTATTAATGATTCATAGGCAGTATATAAAAAAAATTAAGTATAGAAAAGCCTCAACCGAGCACTTGTGTAATCTGAGACAGCAGACTTTCATGCGAGAAAGAAAGCTTTCTCTTGCTATTTTTATCTTTCTTGTTTTGTTGAAAGCCCTCCATTTTCTACATCATAGCCAGGCCATTTACGATTGACAGAGTTGTCAATTTATTATGGGACCGTCTAGTTTGCAGGCCTGTCTGCTTTATTCAATTTTACTTTTCTTATTTTCCGGATGTGTGATGGAGCGTACGGCATAATACATAACGCATCAAAAATATCTCCCCCACTGGGCAGAAGCAGCGGAATTCTTTCTTCCCCAAGTAAATCTAAAAAAAAGATCTTAAAGAAAAAGCAATGGTGAACGAAGCAGAAACTTCTGGAACTTATTAAAAAATAAACCGATAAGAATGAGTCGTGCAGAAATATGGATGCATTTGCAAATGTCAAGCCGGAATTTAATTATAAGGTGTCATATGGAAATTGTTAGACTTCACAACACGCTGGACCTGTGCTAGACGCCCAGGAGCACAAAGTCATCGATAATGCCCACGCTTGTCCTCACCGATATCCGAACGAGTAATTAACGACTCACATACTCGTATATAGACCTGAAACGGGCACAGGTGGCGCTTAATTTTTTTATTTTCTTTTGCTCATTAAAATGCATAAAAGAACTCTGTTTTGAAGATGTGCAAATCCAGAGTAGGCAAAATTCAAAGTGCACAGTTAAAAGGTGAGACTTTGTTTGTCAAAGGGTTTGAAAAGCTGAGAAACTTAAAAAAAAAAATGCAGAATGGAAGACCGACGACAGTAAAAAGCATGACTCATTAATGGGTTTGGACCGCGCTGCTGCTACATTACCGGAACCTACAGTGTCTTGGGAGAGTGTGATGACACAGTTCACGGGGCTGACCTTACTGAATAATGAGCTCATATTAAGAGCATAATTTTTAATGAGCACCACATTACCACAGCCAAATAGCATAGATCATATGAGTATTCATGTCTCTGCTGATTAAATTCTTATTACAAACACCCTTGACATATACTGCTGTAGTTCTCATCCTAGAGATATTCCTTTGCAGAACCTAGACTCAATGTAAACACTTTATCTTACAGATGGTGAGTGGCTTAGGACCCTATACCTGTAATCAGAAGGTCATCAGTTCCAAACCCCAAGGTTCCTGGGGATGTTTCACTCTTGGGTCCTTCAGTATAGTCCTTAACCTCAACCACTCTAGGGCAGTGTTTCCCAATTCAGTACTCAGGGAATGCCGGACAGTCCACATTTCTGCTTCCTCTCAGCTTCCAGCATACCTGTACCAGGTATTTAGTCATCCTGATTGGCTGGGAGGTGGGAGGGAGCAAAAACATGGACCATTCAGTGTTCCCCAAGGACTTGGTTTGGGAAACACTGCCCTAGGGATTCTCTTCACTTTCCATAAAATATTTGCTAAATAAACAGATTGTACCATTTTAAGCCACAGGTAGACATCAAAGTTGGGCTATGTACCTTTTCCAAAGCCAGTCTAATTTGTCAACTATCCTGGCTGTCATTTAGTCTATAAGTTATATTTTAGGCCAGGAAGGGAGGATCTGCTTTCGGTCACTGGACCGGACTTGCCCTAGGAGTATTCCGGTCGCATACGATGCACCCAGCAGACGGAGATCTGCTAACTAGGGTCTGCTGAACCTCTCATCGTAGGAAATGATTATCCGACTCCGCGTCTCTGCCATCTTCTGCACCGAAACATCATTCTTACGAATTTACGGCCCCTTAAAAGCTCGGTAACATTGTTACGAGCATTTTTTTGGAGGGAAAATTAGGTTTCCTCATTTTTAGTGTTCATATTTCACTGTAATGTTTTAAAATCTCAGAAATTTCTGTTGGTAAGAGACTGCATTGGCTGGGAAAAATATATCGATTAATGTCACATTTGGAGAATGTATGATAAACAAATGATTTGTGGGTTCATATTCTATAATTCCATATACAACTATGTATGCCTGGAGATGTATACAAGGTGTTGATCAACGGTTCTTTCTTTTTATTCATGGCTCTGCCCAATCCTGGTCTTTGTCATTTGGTCTTTGCCATTTTTATACGTCTAAAAGGGAGCAATATTTATATGTAAGCCATTATAATTCATTCTTTCATTCATTCATTCAACCATCCATCCTTCTTTATACCTACTTGTATTATACAGGGACTTTGGAGTCTAGAGCCTATCCTGGAAGCTATGGGCGCATGGCAGGAAATAATCCAGGATGGGGGGCCATCCCATCACAGGGCACGCACACCATTTACACCTACGGGCAATTTGGCAGCACGGCATCTCGCCTCAGCCTGTTTTTGGACTGGAGGTTTTTGGACGTGGGGGAATGCTCGTTACTTTTTTCATTTTGTGAATAAAAAATAATAAGTCCAGTGATAGTTACAAGTACAAGGTATCAACCAGTGACCTTTTCCCGCAAATGCACTGTATTTCCATGCTAAATGGAAGTTTATGGGCCCGGGAAACCGACATGTCGCCCAAGATTCCACGCCTGGCAGCACGTCTGACGTTGGACCGCAGAGCGAATGAGGAGGCCTCACCAGACAGGAGGAGGTGTTCGCCCATATGGTAGGAGGTACTCAAGCGAGACGAGCGGGCGAAGGAGCTCAAATGACCTCCGCGTTGCCACCCACTGAGACAGGAGGAGCACACACCCCATCAGAAGCACGTTTGAGGAAAACTGACAAAAGGCTTTTATTTTGTGTGCCTTATGTATAAAATATTAGGTATTGCATGCCAAATAAACAGCAAAATAGATAGTAATCCATCCATTTTACATCTATCCAACCTGGTCAGAGTCACAGGGATATTATTCCAATTTCCTACCACAGGAAAACATTTGTGTGTGTTTTTTTTTTCAGAAAAACATTCATGGTTTTTCTGGTCACAAGACTGTGTACATCCACGGTTTGCAACCTGGATGAAAAAAAAAAAACAGCATGGACCAGCATGATTTCCACGCTGATCAGTGTTAGTTAGTGGTAGACCAGCATAGCTGCGCAGGTCTACCTGTATATGAAGCTGGTCCACCAGTGATATCTCATGAATGCATTATGCTGGTCATGCTGGTAACCAGCAGGGAAAACCCACGAGGTGTCAGCATGTAAATAATCATCATCCTCTGGCAATTATATCCACCATGAATAAAACAAACAGAGCGTGAGAACGTTACGACCAGATTGGCACAATGAGACGTCTTTATGATGCATCCTGGGGAGGCGAAGCATATTAGTGGACGAGGAGCACCGTAAAGACGATGGTGTTTCTTAAACTCATCCGACGTCCGAAGCCGCGGTAGATGCCATTATTACAGTTCCCCCTGGGACAGGTTACGGGGTGAGGAACACAGAGAGGCTTAGGCTTGGCCACTGCGTCATCTAACTGGCCGCCTCCTAGCATATTGTATTGCCGTTAGCCTCGTGTTCAAGCCCCTGCAACACAATCCAATTAGTGCGGGGTAGCCATGTCAGCGAGGACGAAAGCACAGCACCATTATCTGGTCGCGGTTTGCAATGGCACCCCTTAAAGACTTTTTCATCTATATATCCCACTACAATTCTTTTGGTGCAAGGGAGCGTAAAAAAAGGTAATAATGGTCTTATTTGCAAGAAATAAGGCACTGCTGAGTTTTCTCGTGAAATGAGAAATCGCTATTCTGTTAGATGCAAGGGTAAGAGAGACCCGACAGATGTTAGGGGTCGCTAGTCAGAGGCTACGCTGGTGCTTTTTTACACCAGCCAAACAGACACAGCTGGGACTGCATCTATTACTCTGCTGGAGAATTCTGCACAAAATGTACCCAGCAGACTCTGGTGAGATCCACTGTTTATAAGGACTTCAGCTGAACTGACATTAACTCTGAAGAATGGCAGAGGGATTCAGATATAAAGAGAACCTTTTTATTCTTATAATAAATATCAACAACAACGTCGAAGTGGTTCCTCCATGATAAAGAATTAAATTAGTTAACTGGTCTTTTAGCCTCTGCGAAACTAAACTTCATTTATGAGAAGTATGACTTAGGACAAAAAAATTAATAATTCAGTCAGCAATTTATTTTAGACAGAAATTCTTCGTGTCAGTTTCATAATGGGCCTTTTAACTGATAACTGCAATGTATTTTAAATGATGTAAGGGGGTGATTTCATATTCTCTTCCACGTCTCTGCTCTAATGCTATCGTTTGAGTTATGCTGATGTAGGTGGGTCACCAGCTTATAGTGCTGTTTTGTGTAATCTGTGCAGGATACCCATAAAAAGTAAACTTTACAAGAATTGAAATTCCGGGTGCCCAGCTAATTCAATATACTCTCAAGAAAGACTCTAATCACTTCAGTGCTAAATCAATGCCTGAAGCTCTCCAATACGTCTTTTGAGCATGTGATGTAACTCGGAGCAGGGTAAATGCCTCACTATTGAACATAATTCTTTTGTCCAAACCATTGCTGAGAGTTGTCTGTATGAACTCTGGCCTTGAATGCATCTCCTTTTAAAGTTACATGTTCCATAAATGAAAGTGGTACGTGAAACCCCATCACTGGTCCTAGATGTCTAGATCACCCTGGAAACGGAAAAGATCAGGAGTATCTTTTTTTCCCATAATTCATTTCATTCCGGCCATCCGTCCAATGATGATCCCTGCCGCTCCTTGCTAGATGTGGGATGACCATCTCGAATGCAGGTACTGCTCTAAACTTAGGATGATGTGCTATTTCACCCTCGCATCCACCTACTCCAGACAGACGGACTCCCTACCTTCCGCCCCTACCGCAGACAGCCTGATAGCTGTCTTACCATGCTTACTTACCACAGAGACATTTTTGCCTCTGAAAGATGTGCCGGGTCTCTTTCCTTTACAACTACCATCAGTACGGCACTGAGCGGTGAGTAATGTCTCAAGAACTGCCGCCTTCCTCTGTCATTTTCGGGAAAAGCGGGGAATGAAACAGTTGCAGTGGGGGCCTCTGTTATGTAGGGAGAGGCGAGGCATTCAAACATGGCGGGGGGGTGACCAATAGGGGAGCACAAAGACCTGATCAAAAACTAATTCGTAAATGGAACAGCTTTGAAAAATGTCTTTGGGGCTCTCTGGGTACTCCCACTCAAATGTAGCTCCGTTGGGAACCAGTGGTGTGTTTGGGTACCCCAAACTGAACAGGCAAATTCTTTGCCATTTAGAAATACACAAATAGACACATACAGTATATAAATAGGGTATACTGTACCTATAGGCTTCCTTATATCTAGGATAAAGATGTAGGCCAAAATATTGATATACTGGTATTCACGCCCATCCATATCCACTACATCCATACTCATATTTATATGGCTATTCATTGCATTTATTTGTTTCCAATTTGCAAACTATTTACTGTTACAAAGCTGTATATTACCCCTTGTTTGTATGGTTCTAACTGTTCAGTTTTATTATTGTTTTTCGTCACTGCTGTTATGGGACGCAAGTGCAAACTCACTCTACCAGGTTTCAAGTGATAAATAAAGCTGGTGACACAGGGCACAAGTAACTCAGTTACTACTCAAGTACAAATCATGAGCAGATGTAGTAACTGCATTTACATAAACATGAAATGAAATAACACATTAAGGACATTATTAATGCCTCCTCATTTGATTTAATATCACTTATGAGCTCACAAGACCAGTGCATCTGCTGCTCTCCAGGCTGTATGGTTACAGTTTATGGTGACTTTCAGTTTAAGGTGCGATTCTTTGTTTCAGACACCCGATTATTTCCTTGCAGAAATCTTGAGCTCATTCCAGGGATGCTTTTCCGCATCTGTCCTGCTTAAAGACACTTTAATACCCGTCTTTGCTGTGCTTTCAAGCGAGTCGCGATGCAGGCTGCTGTTGGACAGAGCAGGACCCACGGCCATAAGCTCCTTATCCGGCACACGGCACATTCGCTTATCCTCTCATGTCGACAGATGCGCAGACCCTTGCTTTGCCAGGGACATGAGTTTTTATCTGTTTTAAGAGGCGGTGGAGATGACCTCCATGTAGCAGCCTCTGTTCACCTTAGAGGCCACCTACTACTGAAGAGGCAGAGCTGAAGGACGAGTGGCGAAATGAAACGGCGGCTAACGAGGCTACTATAGCCCTCTGTGAATAGCGACATGCTACTTGTCGAAAGCAGCTAGCTATGTATCCACGTGACATGTTAACGTAGATCACCACTGAGGGGGTGCTGAAACAGAGGTGCGACCGTCAGCATATATGGCTTTTGGTTTAAATTTTCTATACTAGCTAGCCATTCTTAAGCAATACATTTAAAATATGCTAAATATATGCAAATTATATTCAATTGTACAATCCAATAAAATAGAAAGAAAGGACATTGTGTGAAAATCTGGACCCCTTTTTAGGGGACTAGCTTTTTAACCCCTTTCTTGGGGTTGATGTTATTAATTATTTATTTTATTAAATAATAAATATGCAGTCTCCTTCTTGCAGGAATATATGGGAGGAACTTACATTAATACCCCATCTGTGGTTTTTGTAATAATCTTGCATATATTTTATCTTCAGTTGTTGTAAAGTTACTGATTAAAAAAATCTGTAAAAAAATCAGAACCATTACAACTATTTTCCACAAAGAAACATCTTGAACAGTCAAACAATGATGTAGATCTTGGTTTTGTTTGGGAAGCTGTTGCAATTAAAGCGAGGTTGAGGCATCCAATCAAACCCCTGTTGCCAGAGAGAGCCAATGCCTACCCATTGTCTACCCTGGATCAGGAGGCGGAGGCTACCCCAGGACAATCACGTATGCACTAATCTGTGGATAAAATCACAGTGTCCTTGGCTGCAAAAAAAAAAGAAAGAAAAGAAACGTGAGAAAATTTCTGCTGATGCTTATATTCAGATTTGCTAACAAGTTCTTAGAAATTTGTACAGTTAGGGTAGAAGTTCGGACATGCCTGTCATTAGTCATTTTTTGGCACAACCCAGAACACACACCTCCAGCTTATCTGAGAGGGTGATGCAGTCACCTGACCCAAACCCGTCAGAGATGCTCTCGGATGAGCTGGACTGGAGGGTGAAGGAGAACCAGCCAAGAAGTGCTCAGAACTCCTCTAGACTGATAGAAAAATATCTCAAATGGACACCTCATGATAGGTTGACCAAATGATCGTGTCAGGGAGGACACATTGAGCTGCTCCAGGTTTTATGGACTACATTAAAACTGATAGGCTCCTGTGTGACTAGATGGTTCAGTTCTTCTTCTGCTCTGACTGCTTTGTTTCCTCAACTGAAAGGCTCATCCAGCTGTTTCACATTAACATCAGTGACACATGCATAATTATAGGAGACTGACCAAGCAGCATGCAGCAAGAAGAAACGAATTCCAGGTCCTTTCGATTGAAATGCTGCCCTAGTTCCAAAGTGTCCTCCCCTACATGGAGCTATCTGTAATTATGCTGGAGGGAGCTACTCTGAAGCTTCTAAAATACAAGGTATTTGTTTGATCACTGCAGAATTACATGTATGTTATTTCATAGTTTTTATACCACGTGGAAAGTAAAGTAAAAATTAAAAAAACCCTTTATTGAGTAAGTGTGCCCAAACTTTTTACAGGGATAGGTTATTTTTTAGCAGAGCAGTTTAGTGCCTTGTTTGTTGTGCAGGGGAAAATGTAAGGAGACTGTATCCTTTTAAGAAGCATCCATCCATTTTCCAACCCGCTTATCCCGTCCAGGGTCGCGGGGGGTCCGGAGCCTATCCCGGAAGCTACGGGCACGAGGCGGGGAACAACCCAGGATGGGGGGC
>JAODKL010000051.1:8146899-8166706 GCA_026780765.1 Petrocephalus schoutedeni
TCCAGCGGTGTGTTGAGTAAGAAAAAAAACGTTGCGACGTTGAGCCAATCGTGTGGTTCAGCTGCAGTTTTGGCCTTGACAATCTAAACAAGAGAATTACTCATTTAGGATCTCCATGTTAAAGGACAATTCGAACCGTTCACCATCACATTTGCAGTATTTTACTGTATATTGTTTTTAAAAAATCGCATCGTCGCTGGGAGAATTTATGTCTCACCCTGGTCTCTGATCAGAGGAATCCTGACACTGTACATTATCAGTGGCCACACAAGGCTTTTTTCTCTTTGTGGGATCAGCTCTGTCTGAGTCATTTTCAGCCTGTAAGACAAGATGTCTAGCTCACCACAGTTGTCATCCTGGTGGCAGGCGGTGGCACCTGCCAGAATGGCCACCAAACAGATGGGGGCTGGGGGGGGGGAATAGCCCCTGCTCTCGAGAGCGCCAAATTAAATCTGCGTGTTATCTCGCTGTGCCTGTGAAAAGCTTAACATTCCCTAGGGTGTTCAGATCACCGGGAAGGTCTGGGGAAAGGACTGCCTTTCGAGCCGTGTGGCTGTCATCCAGCACTTAGCGGGGTGACATCACTCGGTATTGCCTTTAATAAGTGGGTGCCATCAAATCAATGGCTGCTTTCAAAAATGAATCAAGCGTTTTGATTTTCATCAAAACCATTGAAAAGTCTTGTTTTCAAAACAGGCCTCACTTACTGCGACCTAATTATGATAAATTATGACCATATTATTAATGATACAATGAGTATTTTCTTGTTTTGTATGTTGATTGGTTGCTTTTTTGATCTTACGTAATATATCTCGAACCTACTGTGAAATGGTAACTCCTTAACAGATCCTTGAGGATGAATAAGATGCCTTGTAAAGAGAGATAATATTTATAGGAGATTTAGTTTGGTTTGTTTATAGTATGAAATGCCAGTTTACAAACTTGAGAATAATGGAAAATTTACATTATAAGGGTCACATTTAAGATATCGCTCTAACTTAAAACTCGATAATTATTTTGACAAGGTCCTCAGACCTCAATCTTGACCTCGATGCTCCATAACTCTTGTGGTCTTGTAACTTTGAACCTTGTAATCACTTTTTTTGCTAATTGTGTGATGCATGTCATTAACATGTTCTCAGATGCATGTCACATGATATCACAGGGGTATGTGATTCATTTTGGCTAGGGCTATTCCAGAGCAAATCATACTTTACGGTTTAGGTCACGATAAGCATGGAGATACAAAGCTTCTACACCATGTCACACCTCGACTTTATATCCAGAATTTGTTCCTAATTGTAAGAAGTGTCTCTCAACCCAAATGGTTTATCCCAGGGGTAGGCAGAAAGGGCCGTTGTGTGTGCAGGTTTTTGCTGCAACTCTCTAATTAGGTTACTAATTAGAGGACTGATTGGCCGAGGAGTCCTCACTCCTAGCTACTAGCTGACCTAGATGTTATCCCAAAAACTTGCATACTCACCGGCCCTTTGCGGATAAGATTGCCCACCCCTGATTTATCCGGCCTGCGCTACTGAAACACATCGGTGTGACGTTTTTTGTACTCTGTAATATACCACAACAATGTTTCTGCTATGTGCAAGATTGTTCATGTCCTCAGTGTTCGAACAAATAAATGCGTCTGTCCTCCTTGAGCAACTCAGAAATGTCAGTATCCGTGCGTTCATTTTCGCTAATCGCAAGTCGGTGCGTGGCGGCCCTGGTGTGCGGTAAATGATCCGCCACTGAAGAGCATGTCACCAGGGTTCGGAGCGGCGTCTTTTTGGGCAGACTGGAAAACGGAGACACCACGGCTTTATCTCCAGATTGTGGAGAAACATTGTTTTTCGGCTCGTCTGGGATTGCCGTCTGCAAGTTGTGTACACATTCCTTCCACCTGAATATATTTGCAATCAAAATGAAGTCATTTGCATAATAGCGACAGAGGAGGTATATGGTGATAAACCCATATTATAATTTTTTATGTCTCAGTTGAGTATATCTGAAAAGTTCATTCAGGTTAATCGTCAACCCACGAGTAAAGCAATGGGATCCAGAAAGGGGATTTGTAACGCAGAGGTTGAGATGTACACATATTTACTGCTTCAGTGAGTACTGCCAGCGTATTCTCTGTAATAAAAGCAATTTGTCAAGTACTAGACAAATGTGGCACTTGAAACTGAAGGCAGAGGAATGATTCAATCTGATAAAGACACATGCAAGCGAGTCACGGTGAACTTCCATTGAACTTTAGAGAACTTTCCCTGCTCTGACGGCAAGCGTCCGTGAGAATCCGAAAGTGGAAAATCAGTAATGTCATCTAGAGAGTATTCGATTTCAGTTTTTTTTTAAGCGACATCTCATATATTTTCTTTATAAGCACAGGTTTTCATTAATTAAACACCTGAGGATATATTTAAACAGATTCTTTTTTTATGCCCCAACTATTACACCTGATGGAACAGCATAGTGTAAAATGTTTAACTTGCATAATTTAGCCAGACAGACTTTCAATAATGTTTGAGCGTGGCTGTGTGGTGTGTACTCTGGGGGGGGAGGGGGGGGGGGGGGGTAAGGGCTCCGTTATCTCTGCCGCATGTCAGCCAGAGAACAGCCTCTCAGCGATCCTCTGGTACCTGAACGCCAGTCTCCGGACGGGGTCAGAGCCAGATGGGAGGGGAATGTAAAGGTGACCACGGAAAGTTGCCCGGATGACTCCTGTCTTCACAGTTTCGGTGATGATGGTCCACATTAACTGCAGAGTTTCCCTGTTTCAGTTACACGACAACCCCTTTTTATTTAAATATCCTTTCGTTTTGGAAAATACTAATATATATGTAAACAAATGCATGGATATTGTCTCACATTATATTCGTAGACACACACACACACATTATGTACATATATATGTATACATGATCAAATTAACTCACGTGGATAATTAAGGCAAGACTACAATGGATAAGCATGTAAAACTGAGAGGTGTTTAATGGACATTTAATTAATGTTTTTGAGATATATTGAATGATTAAATAATTACAACTGTAACTTCAAGTGGTGATATAAAACACAACGTCAATCAAGCACAAGCCATCTATCCCGAGTATATATTTTGCAGAGAATATGTAATAGGCCTATTGTTCTTGAGATAAATGGCATTTCATGCTTCTCATCAGAAGAGTACAAAAATTAAATAAAATGACCAATCAAGTAGCTGGGCCATCTCAGTGCGGAAGGTCATGAAATGAGCCAATCAGCATCCTCGGTTTAATATGACACTCTTAAAGGGACAGATCCCCTGAAACCTTATACGTTTTGCCCTAAACTTCAAGCAAATTTTTAAATACTGTGCAGCTCTGCCTCCGTTTCTTAACATACCTGTATTTAAGAAACTCCCCTAATTACTCCCAGATGGATACAAATTATTTTCCCTCTGGCAAATAATTAGCCATTCATGTAATATACCTGAAGACAAAATTACAAGAACAAAATTGAAGAAATAGCTAAATTTCCCATATGGTTCTGGACACGTTGCATTTAAGATTAGGAAAAGATGCTTAAATAATTATTATTTTAATTTCAGGGCATCTAACAATTGACCGGTTAACCAGACATCATTTAAGCCAGGGGTGGGGAAACCGATCCATGGAGGGCCAGTGTGGGGCTGGGTTTTTGGGATGCCATCTCAATCAGCATATAATGTTCTCAACTCCAGTCCTGGGGATCCACTGTTGATTGAGAGGTCATCCCAAAAACCCAGACCCCCCATGGATCAGATTCCCCACCCCTGATATAAACAACACTCTTGAATAAATCAGTGAATAAATTATTCTTTTTGCCAACAAAGGTTCTCTTTTAAAGTCAGGAAGGTGCTTGGCTTGACATTTATCTAATAATTTGCAGTCCATTACCCATTGTGGCGGAAAAATCATATGTGACAGGTTTACCCCAAATGGACACAGGAAACTATAAACTGCAGTGATCCCTAAAATCCGAAAGCACTGTCTTCCTCGTCCACATACCTTCTTTTATTAAATACCTCTGTGTTGGTGGAGACTGAACAGTGGAGATCCCTGTAATGCCCCCTCTTAGAGTCGCTGAATTGCTTTGTGTTTCCTGATTTCAAGATTCTGAAGTGTGGTTCCCTTCAAGTGCTCCTTAGCTGTGGCTACAATTCAGTTGGTCCCTATTATACCTGCTGTTATTATTTAGCAGAAATTATTTCTGCGCTAAACATAGGGAACAGCATATTGAACGTTCTCTTTCATCTGGGTATTTCACCTTCGCTGCCAAAAAGAGGCTGGTTAAATATAGCATATGAACAGCACATACTATTATGGGCTGTGATAGATAAGCCGCCTTTGGAGCAAATAAACATCCTGGTGGAACACTGGACATCAGCCGTGAGTCACTGCCCAACCGCCTGGTCTCTGGGAAATTATACCCATATACAGGCCATTTATATTACAGGTATTTGTGGACATCAACAAAAGCAACAAGAATGCCAATAGTAAGCAAACAAAATGGTCATGTGACCAAATATTCAGACCAATAGCAAGCAAATTAAATGGTCAGGTGACCATTGGTCAATTCCCTTGGTCATATTTAGGCCAATGGGTGCGTTCAACTTCATGCAGCCGCTTACAGCGCTGGCTTAAAGCGATGCATTCTGATTCTTTTTTTCAGTTTTTGGCCAATCAGAAATGACCAGAATGCATCGCTTTAAGCCAGCGCTGTCAGAGGCTGTATAAAGTCGAACGCACCCATTATTAAGCAAACAAAATGGTCAGGTGACCAAATATTCAGGTTATGATTGGTCCGGTAATTCCTTGAAGATTAGGGGTCCATTGAAATATTGTGCATTGTGCATTGCTGTGTTACAGTCTTTCCTGCTGAGAAACCTTGTCCACTCCGTTCGAGTCGACTGTCTCAGTCTTCTGTAGTTCCCTCGGGCTGTCGGGACACTCTCGAAAGGTAAAGAGCACTCAACGCCAATTCAAGGATGTCAGTTCCTGCCCGGCGTGGGAGAGAAAGGATATGAGAACCTCGTCCTTGAAATACCTGGATGCCCTGGGATAAATGTTCTGCCCTCATCTCCCATACAGATGTGCCCCCCCCCCCGGAGAATCAGTTTGCGGATAAATATATTCACACACAGGCTGTCCACTACTATCTCTTTGCATCGCATGGGTCCCCACTCAGCTAAATTACAGCGTCGGAAATATGCCTTAGGTAAAAGGAAATTACCCCCCCCCTTAAACCGAGAAATTATTACGTCTGATTTACCAAGATATGGTCAAGTAATTCAGTAAAGTTTAGGGGCTGTTTATACCCTGTGACCCACTCCGGGATAAGCTGGCAGATGACGAATTGGGTTCATTTGCTGGGGACAGATGAGGACAGTACCAGTGTGCGTCAGCGCCTTCATTATAACGCTGCAATCTGCTCGCCCCGGCAGCACGGGGTCCAATGCATGTCAGTGGCGTTGCACTGATACTGTGGAAGAACCTTGAGATTACCCCCCCCCCCCTTCCACCATCTCGGTCCGAGGACATCAGTGCTTTCTAAACATCACCGTGTCCTCAGGAATGGCAAATTGCTACCGAATCTATGAGTGGCATTGCTAAGCCGTGCCCTCACAATCACATTATTCATTCTATATTAATTACGGGCCATGTGTTACCCATAGGCCACTTGCTTTACACATCAGCCTACTATTATTTAAAAATCCAGTGCTGTTGTACAGAGGCGTCAGAGACTGGGACCCCTAAGCCACATGCATATTTATTATGGTGTTTAGTGCTATTAGGGATATTAACCACCTGCTACGTGGACCTAATTACAAGTTTTAAAGGTCCCATTAGGAACTGAGGTTATCCTCCCTTGCGCAATTAATCATTTTCATGCAGCATGATAAATAATTTATCTGGAACCTATGTATCATCATTTTTTTCTTTCAAAATGAATTTTAGTAGCTAAGCACCATTTTTCCCATAATGCCTCTGTGAACGACTAGTGTTCATCTCGGCAATCTTTTCTTAAAAAGGTCTCCGCCATTATAGGGAGGAAATTACAACCGGGGATGTGGGTCTGCTCCTTCCCTCCACAGCCCCGTGCTGCTGGTGAAAAAGTGTGATTTCCATGAATTGTCTGTTAGTGAGTGAGATTGCAGGGTATGGGAGACTAGATGTAGGAAGCCCGCAACTATAAAAACAAATTGGCCTCACATGGAGAGACTCCCATGCAAAGATGGGGCAGCGAGGCACTGTGGTTGCGTCTCACCTCGGCTGATTGTAGGCCTAGAGGTCAGCCATGCTGTGTGACGCCAACAAACGGCATCAGTCCGCAACACAGACTGCTTCTCGCATGTCACCTTATCTGTAAGGTGGGATGAGGGCAGGAGGTGGGGCACATGGCGAGGGCCACTGCTTGGGACCAGCGTTTACCAAGTTTGATTTTTCACTCGCGGGTCCAACTGAGCTAATAGCGCCTTCTTTTGTGCAAACTGCAGGGGTGGACTGGCATAAATTTTCATAGGGAACCCCCCCCCCACCCAGATCAGCAAAATATATCATGGGGGATTGTCCCACTCTGAAAAATATATTACTGGGGAACCCCAGTCGTTAACCCCAGAAGGTGGGAATTGGCCGTTGGTTTGGTTAGGACATGTAAGTTTTAGATGGCGCCTTACAGTGTAGCAACTAACTAATCCCCAATGCAGTGTTTGTCAATCTGGTCCTTGGGGACCCACAGCTCTTCCATGTTTTTGCTCCATCCGAGGTCCCTGCCAGACAGCCGACATTTTTGCTTCTGGCAGGGAGCTGGGTGGGAGCAAAAACATGGACTGCTTATAGGTCCCCGAGGACTGGACTGGACAACACTGCCCTAATGTATATAAACACCCACTTTTGCTGAAATAAACATCTTTATACCCATTTACCACTCCAGCATCTTTCCTGAACACCGAAGGTCACGGCCCATGCCAGGCAACACTGATTAAAAAAAAAATGTTTGCATTCCCATGATCCAATGGTCCCAGTCTTTCACAGGGTTGTTTATAATATCAGGTTTTATTTTCCATCAATACTAAGCAGTAAAGCATAAATGTAACACCAGAGATAATCCGCATATTATATTTTGTTTAATTTCTTAAATTCTCATTTGATTTGAAAGCTTTCTTGTCACATTGATACTGCTTAGTAGGCGTATGGATTTCCCTGAGTTTGATGACAGACCAGGACATAAAGAACAGATGTCATGGGTAAAATTAACCAAGAATGAGCTAATGTCAAGACTTGTACAGATGATCGCGAAGACTGAAAGGCTTTATAGTCTGGAGAGCACTATGCACTGCATCAAGGCGACACTGTCCCATTCTACACAAAATTTTGTTATGTGTCCTATGTACAAGGACTGACAGTATGTCTGGATATTGTGCTTTTTATATGAGACCGATTCGCTTGAGTTGCCATTTGCTTTGGGCACGCAAATCAAGCAGACTGTGCTCGTTCTACTTATCGATGAGCTGTCATGGTGGAATATGCAAAAATGTGAGCATAGGACTTGTTTTTCTTGCTAATTCCAAGGGTTAGTCAATTCCCTTGGTAATTTTGTCCTTCTTGGACATCACCAGCAGTTTCGATATCACAGCACGAATGCATGGGAGGCAAATAGCTGCAAATCATGATTAATGTCTGCCTCTGACCATCGTTATAGATATGAGATATAGCTAGGCTACCATGGAAACGACTGCGTGGATGATTTCTTGGTATCGATCATGCTGGCTGCATTTAACATTACCCATTCTATAATTTTATTAATTACACTCTGGCTGCTTTTAAAGTTATACAAGCAATTTTTATAAATGCATCAAAACAGTTTTTTATTGATTTTTACCTCTTGAAAAAATGAAAAGGAGCCTTGAATTAATGCGACGCTTGAGTTGAAAACAATCATTATCTGCCAACAGAAAAACACTTTTTAAATATGTTCCCATTGCCCGGCTACATATTTCCCTGGCCCTCCCATAATATGCTGTAACTGTTACCCTGAGTTATAAGTGAGTCAAGGATATTTGTAGTTTACAGATGGAGAACATGCAAAATTCTTTGGTGATGATAATCCAGACTTACATCTGAAATCATGTTTTCATTTCAGACCAGGGTATATCAGATACTGGAAAACCATAAAGCTGGAAAAAATATATATTGCAATACAGTGAACATTCAAAAGAGACTGAAAAATCTGATTCTATCAGCGTCAAAAATGAGGCGCACCTCAAAGTCCGAACAAGATTATTTTATATTGATAAACCCCATTATTATTATTAGGTACCCAGAAGTCGGTGGTGACTCCAGATCACCATACAGATATTATTCATTTAGAAGGTCCAACCTTCTCTTTCTGGGTCTTAAGGCTCCTCAATGGCATGTTTATTGTTTTGATATTTGTTGCTTGTTATCCTCATTCTCTTCTACCTTCTGCCTTTCTAAGTATTATGGTTTTCTCCACCGAACTGGGTCTTGTCATAATATACCCAAAATAATATAAACAGAAACTCCCATAAGTAAAACCCAGTGTTGGATGTAGTGAGCCTAGAAACATCTCCCTATAAAATCCTTGTTTGGAAAGGAAAAACTCTAAATAATACTGATAACGGTTTGAAGGATTTAAAAAAGTTAAAAACTGGGGTTTCCAGTTCATTTTTTTGCATTAAGAGCATTGCTGTTTAGTCTTAAATACAGGTACCATGGTATGCAATTCCAGTGAGTCTCTGGGCCGGCTCTTTTGATAGTCTTACAAAGAGTTGGGATTCCCATCATCTGATCACACTTAGTGTATTTATAGCCCTTAGTGCCCCGGGATGGGGCACCTGCTTTTCTGGTTTAAAGGGGAATATTCCATCTTTACATGCTGTATACACAAGCATCTTCCTGTACCAAGGTAACAAGGAAGTGTTAAAGGAAACCATCAAGGACACGGGCTGAGGCTTCTGTAGATTATACCGGAGAGTTACAGTGTCTTAGGCTGCAGAACTAGGCATTATACTGGGCAGTTCTTACATGAGACGCAATCCAATACAAGGATTATGGTTTCACAGAACAAACAATGAAACAAACAAAACAAATATAGAAAAAGAGAGGAAATTATTAGTTAAATTAATTGATCCTCATCTGTGACTATTTTATATAACTAGAGATTCCACTATCACATGCGCTCAGCAGTTTTGGACCAATAATATCTTCATAATTAGAGGCACTGTTATTATCACATGACCTTATGGTACATACAATAAGCGATGTTAAGAAAGTGGGTTAAGATTGTATGATTAGAATACATTGTTTGTAATTTATTTTCAAAGTCATGTATTAAGAAATGTATGCATCAGTGTTGATATTTCATAGAATATATCCAGTGTATGACAGGGTACAGAGTGGTGTAGTGAGGTAAACATGCCCGCATCTAGTTTCTTACAGCTTTCAAATCCTGATGGCAGACTTTGGTGTCTAACTGGAGTGAGGCACCCAAAAATACCCTTTAACCCCTATCCCGTGTTTGGGGTCAATCTGACCCCAGAGCATCATTAAACGGTAGGCAAATTTCACATGGGGAAATTATCACGGGAAAAGGGTTAAGCATGACTTGGGGGGAACCCATTACAAGCCATTATTGGCAAGACCGAATGAAGCTACTGACAGAGATTAGTGGCCTGTGTTTTTACACTTTATTTTGACAGGTCATTGCAGAATTCTAAGGAAAAAAAAGGAATTTAGAAAAAAACCAAAAACATAAACAAAAGGAAACCTTCAACCTTTTCACATCATCCCTGAGCAAACTGCACTTCTGACATATAAAATAGCCTCTGGAGGAGAAATATGATCCTGATAGGAGCTGAAGTCATGTTGCATCTGGCCTTCAGCGATGCCTTGGAGCTGAAAACAGCATCCCCCTCAAGGGCCTACCACATCTAACGGAATAATCAGAGAGATCTGCGAAGATAACGTGCTTTGTCAAGCATCCAAACACAATGTTCTCTTGTCAGCTAAGTAGAGTGTGCTTGAATGGATGACAATTATTCCTCTTTTCACACTCACACCTACCATAAGTAGCTATCAAGAAGAAGACTTCACCTGAATTTGACCTGCTATACGGTGAAAACTGTTCACTGCTAACTTTCCGAATGTAATGCGACTTCTTTGTAGGAAAGGGTTCAGTGGATTCTTTTTGTCTGCATCTCCATCACCAGCCTCTCGGGAATTTGAAGATCAATCACTCGGAATCATGCTTTGCAAGAATGTCAGCCACACTGTTAATGAGACGTGGATATGATTATTAATATTCCCCACTATTTTTAAAATGACTGCAATGTACTTAATGTTGACTCGGTCATGTACTTGAATTAACAGTAAAATTATTACATTTTTGACAGAATAAGTCATTTCTTTAGGAATTGTTCTTGGTACCTTAAGACCACCGTCTACTGATATGCACAGTTCTCTTTGCCTGGCATAAAAATAACAGACATGAAAGTTTAATGTGGAAAAAATATGGGCAAATCCCTTCAGAATCACAAAAACACAATATCCCTTATTTCTCAGAATGCACAATTGTCATTCAGGTGCAGGTTGCAAACCGATCTCAAAGGTGTTCACTTTGACCCCTAGTAAAATCGACCATCGCATAAGTACAGCTCTGGTTGGTCAAAGGTGACCTATGAACCACGGAGGTCTCCAGTGATGCCCTTGCCCCAGGCTTACTGCTTAGAATGTCAGCTAGAGAGAGAGACCTTCGTGACCAGATTAGACTGCAGGAACCTCGACAAACTGTGCAAATAATGCACGTAGTGCACGGGGCTACGCAGAGGCTCGTCAAAGGTCTGCTACATGAACTTACTGCCAGGAACATGCATCTGTGGTTCCGAGAAGTCCATTACAGGCAGTCATGTGAAATGGGACAAATAAAATGACTAACTTAATTGTTTTTTTTCAGAGGTGAGTCAGTACGCAGCTCGAACAAACTGCTCACCCGACTCTTAATAAAAAAGCACTGTTAGCTTTGTTACCTCTACAAATGAAGCCCTTTTGTTTTTCTTTCTAGTACGTCATGTCTGTGACATAGTTCACAAAAATAACCCTTCACCAGAACACTTTGGTGCAGATGACGGAATAGGAGTTCATGTAGCTCAGTCACGTACGCGCCTGTCCTGTTGAAAGTCACATTTTACTTTAAGCCATTTTTACCATCGAGAACTTGTTCTCACTCGGCTTTGGGTCCCCCAACAATTCACACGTAGCTCGCACCTCCTTACCTGCATGGGGAGAGGGGGAAGGGGGTTTCAAAGTGATGTCCTTATGCTGTGATCCATTTTAACTTTGATGTTGGAATTTCTGAGTTCCTAGTTGGAAATTTCACCTGGAACGCCTCCTGAAGTCGGAGTTCCAACTCAGAAAGTTGGGGAAACCTCTACATCCCCAACATCGGAACTCAAGATGTCTGCGCCCTTCATCAACAGAAGTGTAAGCTGTAGTTATATACAGTTTATCAGCATTTATGACTTAATTGTTGCTAATTAAATCAGTCGTACACACAGTACTGTCCAACCGCGATCTGAGGACATGTTGCTAAAGTGTTTATATATGCAAAATACTGCACATATAATGTGTTGTTATCAACTGGTATTGCTGAAGGGCTTTCCGACTTGATATGCTGGAATGTGATTAACTGGAATGTGACGTCATTCCCAGTTCTAACTTCCAATCTCCAAGGAAAATGGAAGGCAGCATTAACTGACAGGGAACACAAACAATCCGTGCTCCCTACCGAAGCATAACCACCACATCGCCGTAAGTCATCAGGCGCAGCTCTGATCCTGCATGCATTCTTTCTACATCATCTGAATGTCTTTAATGTTTAATCAGCACTCCTGTTGATCTTATCACCCATGCCATGATTTTCACAAGATCTATCCCTGAAAGAAGCTGACACTTTGTGAGAGTCGCAGTATTTCATACTGTATATACCAGTATTTATTTTAAGTTTTATTGTTTTGCCATCTGGTTTTAGACTCATATACCAACTACCAATGCCTCATTATCCATATCACACCTACATATCTAGGTGACATGGAAATAACATCAGTACTACCTACAAATGGCTGACTATTTGTACAGTTGTAGGTGTGCTGAATATGTGTCCAAGATACCAATAACTACTAGTAGGAATATATGAAGGGGATTAATTGTTATTGTTAACACAGCACAGCGTGCACTCTGCATTTAACCTGTATCTGACATAGCAGAGGGCAGCTAATTCAGGGCCTGCAAAAGAGGCACGTCTTACTTACCTTTTCAGGGATTTCAACCAGTGACCTTTCGATTATTAGTGTGGCTCCCTTACCATTAGGCTACCAATGCATGCAAGATAACCTTTAGTTAAAATATATGTTTAAGTTTAGCCAAAATATTCATGCTAATATCAACCGGATTATTATATAAAGTTTGAATAATTAATCCTGATAAATAGCAATATTATGTTCAGCATTTTCATATCTGCCATTTCCTGTCTTTACAGAGCTTATAATTTGCATTAACTAAATGAATGAAAAAAGGTAAATCTGCCAAAAATTTATAGTTCATCCCTGAACCTTTCAATATGAGCAATACAATAATAAAACCTTGCAGCAATTGGACGGCTTTTCTCCATAGCCAAGGTCACCGTATTAAAGACATGCAGCCCTTTTGTTGGCATCATAAGCCTGTTGTGTCAACACAAATTGCATCATTGCGGTAAGACTTAGGATGGTGAGTACAATCACTTGACCATGGGGATAAAGGAAAGGACTAGGGCTTTGCTAGGGGGGAAGGAGGGAGATGATGTTATCAAAGTGTTTCTCAACCCAGTCCTCTGGTCCCAGACAGCCCACATTTTTGCTTCCACTCCACTCCCAATACACCTGTACCAGATATTCTGTGCTGGGAGCTGGGAGGGAACAGAAATGTGGACTGTTTGGGCATCCCTGAGGATTGGATTATGAAACAATAATAAAGCATGGGCATTTTGGGGGAAACAAAACCAAAAAAGTCGGGGACAGCATGGTAGCTCACTGGAGTTCTACTTAAACATAAACATGTTCTGAGGGCAGAAGAAAAATTGATTGGTTAAGAGGAGTAACCAATGAGATCTTGAGTAAGATGTTAGACCAACCAATCAGATGTCTTGGTCCCTCCTCTGCTAGTTGCTTGGTCCCATCTTCTGTACAATCTGATTGGTTGTCTCTCAGAACTAGTCATTTTAGTCATTTTTTTTTGTTCCTTTTTTTGTTCATTTTTTGTTCTGCCCTCATGGCATGTTCGTGTAAGCAAAATTCCCACAAGCAGTAAAGAAAGTAAAGAAATGTGATTTACATGAAATTAACTGTGCTGAGTCCAGATCCGCACTCAGAATTTTCCTAGCATGTCCAGATTTTAAGTTATAGGCATAGTATTGTTTTGCAATCCTCTGTTACTTTGATACACGTATTGTTGCATGGCAACATAACAGCTGTTTTTGTCATGTGTGTGTCCACTATTGCCTAGTTTGAAATACATCTCCTGCTTGCATTCATGCTTCTGCATCATCTGTGCACATTCCCACAGAGCACACGATGTGGGGCGAGAATCGGGGCCGTCGTCGCCCGACTCGCATGTGGCTCACGCCGAGTGTATGGCTCGGCGTCACGTGCTGTGTGGGTTTAGGCGTGTCGGTGAGCTGATTTCAGCTCAATTTAAGTCGAGACGGGCCACAGGCCGCTGTAACCCAAACATGTTGGGCGAGTACTGTTGGACACTCACAAGTGGAAAAGCAAGTGCCTAAAGCACTTTTGAACAGTATGTTGTGTCTTGGGGAACTTCTGTTTGTAGTTTTGTTGCAATTAATACATTTTTCAAATATCACACAAACTTTTATTATGTATAGTATTTCTGTAATTTTTTCACTCCCGCATGCATAACTTGAGAACCGGACATGACAGGCAAAATACAGTATGCCTTCAGTTTTGACCTCGGCACACTGGATTTAGTGCAGGACACATGTACTGTATTAGACAAAGTAGCAGACAGAAATTATTTTTTTGTGATCCAGTGTAATGACAGGTAAACTGACATGAATTCAGTTCCCCTTTTTGGTAGAAAGTATGGCTGTAAATCCACTGTTTTCTCAGCCAGCAGCCCATAAGGACAAAAAGCAATGGCTGATGGTTATAGTACCCCCCCCCCCCCAATGCTAACGGTTTTATTAACATCCTCATGACTTCATTGTCTTCATCGATGTCACACTCCAAATTGGGAGGCCTGCAGCACACAGAAGACGGAGACGTGGGATACCTTAAACAGCCTGTATATCAGCAATACACCACCTTCACACTTCCCAGCTAGAACATAAATGCAGCTGACATTTAAGGAACCACCATTTCTCCCTCTTTCTTTAATTTACCTATGACTTGCAGCATTGCTGAGGGCTGTAATTGTTCATTTTTTTCCGGCCTAGTGGGAGAAATTCTCCAGAGAGATTTCAATAACTTCTTAGCAGTACTTGTATTGCTTTGGTACTACATAATTTGAACACATTTTCTCTATAATGTGTTAAACTTCAGGATGTTACATAAATGACAACCAAATACTAGGGTGACTGGGACACTTTGAGCTACTTCAGGTTTTACAAACTTTCTTAAGATTGAAAGGCTCCTGTGCTCACATAAATAGTTCAAGAGTGTCCATTTGCAGCCTGCAAGACCACAAGAAACACCCAGTACAGCGCCTATTCCAAGGCACACCCACTTTATAGTGACATCATGCTACAAGACACGCCCACTTGATAGTTACATCAGCGCAAGTGACGCCTATTACCAGACACGCTCACTTGATAGTTACATCAGTGCAAGTGACACCAATTACAAGACATGGCCACTTGATAGTTACATCAACGCAAGTAACACCCATTACAAGACGCGCCCACTTAATAGTTACATCAGTACAAGTAACTTGCATTGCAAGGCACGCCCACTTAATAGTTACATCAGTGCAAGTAACTTGCATTGCAAGGCACGCCCACTTAATAGTTACATCAGTACAAGTAACTCCCATTACAAAACACGCCCACTTGATAGCAACATCAGTACAAGTAACTCCCATTGCAAGGCACGCCCACTTGATAGCAACATCAGTATAAGTAACTCCCATTACAAGGCACGCCCACTTGACAGTTACATCACACTAGAAATGGGGACATTTAACATTGACTGAACCCTCAATGAACTGAGAACAAATTAAATGAAAAATGTATTAGACTTTAACCAGTTAGACTTTATTCAATAAAATCAAAATGAACAGATTAATTAATAAGATACATAAATAACCAGTCTTCATCACACTTAATCTAGGCAGGTTTATGCCATTGAGCCTTTCTGGGAAAAATTAACTGGTTTATGTGATCTAGAAAAGTACCGGTCAAGCCTCCTGCTACTAGTTACGCCCCTGTTTTGTAATCCTCGAACAGACCCTTCTCAAATAGTTCAGTTCTTCCTCTGCTTTGTCAGGTTTGTTTCCTTGATTGAAAGATACATCCAGCTGTTTCACATTAGTGACACATGCATGATTATAGGAAACTGACCAATCAGCATGCAGCAAGAATTCAGCGCTTAAGTGAAATCCAGGACTTTTTAATTGAAATTGTACTATAGTTTTATGGTTGCCCCTCCATAGGCTTTACAGTATATTAACTACAGCTTAATTTGGTCTGATATGAAAGCCTACAGTATGTCAGCCATGCTTAGTATACGGCTTTTAAATCTCACACTAATTGGTTATCATAGATGAAACTAATATATTTCTAACTGGAATATCTGTTGGAACATGAGAAAGGACTGACTGTGTCTAATTTGTCGAGAGACGGGTTGCTTTCATGCCTATCAAACTGCATGATGCAACTGAATTAATCACCTCCTGTGTATATAACAGCCTACCGAAGACGTCTGTGAGTAAGCGTCTTATTTCGGCTCGCCTCTGAGCCCGAGCCAAAGAGGGTTTTGTTCGCCCCGCTTTGTGAATCAGCCTAACATACTTGCCTCATGTTAGCCACCGTAACCTTTAGCTCAACCCGCCTCGGTAAGTTTTATCAGCAGGCCTCCATGTGGCTGGAGTCAGCCATCTCTTACGTCTTGCAGTCATCTGGGATATTCACCTTAAAGGCCCTTGTTGTCACATCTTTGAAAGACTGGATTTGAAACTGTGCAAGGAGTATTTTTTTTTTTTTGCTTACAATGGAAAGTAATTATTATTTGATTATTCAAATGGGGTCTATCCTCATAGTCATTTCAGTTCAAATTCCCATATGATTACTTTAATAAAGCATCATTATGCATTTTGCACAAAACAAATTACATTAACGTTTTCTGCGTTTTCGTTTCAGCAGTGCTTTGGTAAATGCGTGACTCCGGCCCACTGCTTTTTGCAGAGAGCGTTGTCCAAACTTGTTAGATGCTGTTGCCGGGTGTTTTGTAGTGTTTTTTTATAATAAAGTAGTGAAAACTGACCCCTTGGGTGGCCTCAATTGTAATCAGTGGCATAGAGATTGCCAGCAAGGAAAGACCCTGATTAATTCTCTTGGCTGTGAAATAGGTTTCATTTCAGGCTTATTCTATTTTCTTCAATACAGACAGGTTTACCCCATTTGCTGGGACCTGCTACCTTGCACTAGAAATGCTTTATGAAGCCCAATCTGGAACAGAGCTGAATGTTACCTGCAATCGGGCTTGTTGCCTGATTGATTTTACAAAGTGGGGGACAAAGGAAATATGCCAATTTCATTACGTCACAAAGCATGAGGATGAGGACTGGAGCGAGGAGACTGTGAATGGCGTGAGGACAGATTAAGAAAGGCAGCCGGAGCATCCTGTGAATCACAGCGCTGCACCAATCGGACGCCTCTGCTGCTGGCTAAAAGAATATGGCAGGATGCACAAAACTGACTCTCTGCTAAACCACTTCCCTGGTTAGGCTCCTGATCAATAGTAATGCTGTGCAAGTGGAACAGTAGATGTAGTAGATGGGGATAATATTTATTCTTAAAACATTTTTATGGTAGCGCTTGGTGCTGCAGTTTATCAGACCTCTGGGACATGGCTTTGAGTCTCTGCTACGACTCCCTATGTGTGGAGCTTGAATGTTCACTCTGTATCATCAATGGAGTTTCCTCCAAAGTACCCCCCCACACACAATCTAAAAGCATGCTGTGGTTAACTGGGATTACCAAACTGCCTGGGGGTTATGTTGTGGGGATTGTTTTTTTCAGGTCCCCACAAAAATCTGTGACTGCAATCCAGAAAATTAAAAATGCCTAAAGTTTTGTATTTTGTTTGGTTAATTATGATTAATAAGTTTAGGGCTGGGTAGGGGTTAAGGGTGTCATTGCTGGGATTAGGGCTTTTCCCATAGAAATTAATGGACAGTCCTCACTAAGATAGGGATGCAAACGTGCTTGTGTGTGTGTGTGGCCTGCGACTTACGCTTACGCCAGGCTTACGGCCGTAGCTTTCGGGATCAGCGTTGGACCCCCACAGCCCTGCATAAGACATGCAGGAACAGAGGATGGATGAAGGGATGGGATATTTTTGCGGATTATCCATGGGTTTTTTAAATCACATCCTTTTTCCGATCTGCCTACAGTTGTGTTTTGTGTTTTATAATGCAGTTATCTGGAATCCCAGAATCCTTCTCAAAGCAGAATACAGCCCAGCATCTCTTTGATGCCAGCATTCCATTGGCGTACGAGAGTACTGTAAGTCAGAGAATTAAAATAGAGAGCTGTCAATAAGGAAACTTGTCCTTTGGGTACATCTATATCATAACGAGTGAATTAGGCAATATGGCAGGAATTCTTCTTAGGTCTGTATTTACAGTGTCATCGGGGACATAAACTTTCACAGTTCCTTCAACAACTGCAATTTACTTAAAATCCCTCGCCTGCTTTTTATTTTAATAATAAATGCGATGGCATTCTTGACAATAAAGATTTTGCTGTTATATAACCACATAACGCTGCATGGCGCGCACATTTTACGGGACGTTAAAATTGCGTTCGTGTCGAAGCCGCACATCGCTCAGGGGAAATTCTACTCCAACTGAGCAGAGAAAAAGGTACATTTTGTGGTTGAGCTGTGCAAGACTGTCTCCTGGTGGCAACCTAAACTATTCCCGTTTCGCTGTGTGTGAAGTAGTCGTTTTCGAGTTACTGCAGCCGACTGGTTGTCCTTATACATAATGGCCTCATAAATATCCTGGTGAAATGCATTAAGACCCAGTCTATGACATATCTAGTAAAGTTACAAAATGAAATGCATGTATTAAGTCGCTGTATTATAAAACTCGATGGATGTAAATGTTGTATTAGGATTTGTTGACAGAAAATGAAAAATGAATGAGTGCAGAACTAATTAAATTTAACATTAGATGAAAATACTGCAGTGTTGTTGCAATGACTGATACTTACTGTACACAACTTGGCACAAGTTTCTCTTATTGTCTTGATAAATTAGTGGCAAGTCTGGAAGGTCATATTACAGTCTTTTCACTGACTCCAGTCAGAAGTTTGACCGGGCATCTGAAGGTGCTTTTTTTGTTTCATTTCTTAATTTTTCTGTCTTTTTGTTTGTTTGTTATTTAAAGAAATTTTATTTTTGGAACAGTCCTTTATCCTGCAACTACATTTCCCAGCCTAAACTGTAGGTGTGTGTGAGAACCAAAGTATTGCAAATGCTCAAAAAACAGGACTAGTGAGGTAATTTTTTCAGTCATCATTTTTTTATTTTATAAAAATCATTGAATACAAAAGAGTAAAATTGCCAAAAGTCCCGTGTTTTACCTGGCTACTTATGGTTAAGGTTAGGGCTGGGTAGGGGTTAAGGGTGTTGTGATTGGGATTGGGGTTTTTCCCATAGAAATGAATGGACGGTCTTCACTAAGATGGGAATACAGATGTGTGTGTGTGTGTGTGTGTGTGTGTAAGTACCAAGACTGCTCAATAGCTGTTACATAGAATACTAATACCAATTATCCTCTCTGTCCTGTGTTGCTACTGTAATAATAAGTGATAGCATTGCTATAATTTTTAAACAAGTACAGTGTCCATGACGCCAGTAATTACACAAATGCTGGAGATCAATCATTATCATTCTCTCCAGTAATTATTAATAAATCTTAAAGCGAACAGCATTTCATAAATTACTCCAGGCTGCACACATCTCAAAAGAAGCAATGGCACATGGCACACCTCGCTGGAAGTCAAATGAATGCTAAAACGATAACCGCAGAGCGCCCCCTGGCTGCTGTGTCCCGAGAGTGCATCACATCTGCACACAGAACAGCTGTTATACTGACTGTTATATTAAGATCTTTTTGTTACCCTATAGAAAAAATACATGTAAAATTAAGTCTATATGTGCAGCATCTACTGTATGAAACCAACTTTACTCTTGGCATTTCCAGAAACTGATCCTTTATCTGGTGAATATATAAAGGACGGATGCTTAGAACAGCACTGTTCAGCCAGCAAAAAATAACTGATTAGAAACAAATACACTTTACAGGGAATCAGTCCAATTTGCTCTCTATTAAAAGAACCTCTTTTCTGCAAAAGGAAGGTTGTGCTGGAATGAGTCTGTAGATGTATTGAAAAATCCCCTTTAAATGATAGCTAATGTGCTATTAAACTGATGCTGCAGTTTTTAAAGCCTTGAATTTGGGTTGTGGTTGTACCCAGAATGGTTTACATGCGC
>JAODKL010000051.1:8179864-8191045 GCA_026780765.1 Petrocephalus schoutedeni
AAATCAAAATCACTATGAAGACTAGGTCCCTACCCCACAACCTTCACAATGTTAGCACAAGGCTCTAAGAATAAGAGTGATACAGGGTATTACGAAACAGGGTAAGAACCTAACAGGACGGCTAATGAAATCAAAATCACTGTGAAGACTAGGTCCCTACCCCACAACCTTCACAATGTTAGCACAAGGCTCTAAGAATAAGAGAGAAACAGGGTATTACGAAACAGGGTAAGAACCTAACGGAGGGCTAATCAAATCAAAATCACTGTGAAGACTAGGTCCCTACCCCACAACCTTCACAATGTTAGCACAAGGCTCTAAGAATAAGAGTGATACAGGGTATTACGAAACAGGGTAAGAACCTAACAGGAGGGCTAATCAAATCAAAATCACTGTGAAGACTAGGTCCCTACAAGACGTGCAAAAATATGAATATTCACTATTGAAAGGAGCCCATAACCAATGATGAGAAGATAAAGACAGAGGAGGTCAGTGGTTGCATGTCAGCTGATATTGTATAAGACAAACAACTGTTATATAAATTCTGGGCAGCAGAAAACAGTACTGAGAGATCTGAGAGAAACACGCTTCCCCGATGTATACTTAATGACGAGAAGTCAATAGATCACAAGCTCACGGCGCTAGCTTCTACGCCTGTAAATTGTATTCAACGTTAATCAGTTTTGCAGCAGATTGGTCCCGTTCCATGACAGTGTTTCAGCCAAGAAAGTGTTTTGCAGAATGGGAAAAAAAAACAAAACTGACATCCTTACTCTGTGTTGTGAGACACTTGATGGATCGAGTCAAAAAATAAACACCTGGGCTCGATGACAAAAATGATGAAGATTAAAGTTCATTATAAGAAATTAATTATGAGGATATTCCATCCACCAATCCATCCATCCATCTTCTATCCGTTTTAACTGGTCAGAATCGTGTGGGGGTCCCTGAGCTTCACGGGAATATTAACTTGTCATGTACTACGACAAACTGCCAGAATAATCTTCCTTAAATCACTGCTTGCATATAAAATGTACACTATATATGCAGTACGATACCAGGTTTAAATCATGTCGCTTGCGGCGCACGCAGAAGGAGAGAGTTGATGGCTTAGTCATCCTCTCCGCACAGACAACTCAGGCCATTTGCCAATTTGCTCCAAGACGGCATCTTCGGGAGCAGAGATACGCTGCTTCTGAAGGGCTTAATGAGATGATGTGTTTATTTTCGGTCCGGGATCCCTGCTGCTTTTACTCCTACGGGCTGCTCTCCATCTGGAGCCAGTAGGGGGCAGCGTCGCACACTTACTGGTCGGTCCCGGTGCCAGGGCCGTTTCCCCGCTGAGAGGGAAGAGAGTCGCACCTGCACGCAGGCGGCGTCACGCTCGGTAGCGCTAATGCGAGCCGACGCCTCCGTATTCCTCGGGAGCGCGGTGGGACTGGCAGGGCTGAAATGAGCCGGTGACGTTTCGGTGAGTGCATCTCCCTATACGGCGGGGAGTCGGCTAAACGCCTCACAGCATCGCCTGCATGTCGACAGCATCCCTCAGGACCTGATCAACGAACGGTTTTAATCCCCACGTTCTGTCCATTGTAACAAAAATGCAGCGACAATTAACTGGCTGCTTGTTTACGTTTAGACGTCGGATGCGTGGAACTTTTTTTGTACGGCGCACACCTGGCGATGAAGGGAATTAACCTACACCATGGTGGGCGGGATTGTTGTGAGCAGGCAGTCCCTCACTGGCTTAACCCTCTTCCTTTCTGTTGTTTTATTGGTTCCCAGACAGTGATTGACGGCGCACAATAATCCCACATGTTCTGGGTTCCGAAGCCTACCTTCTCTCATCACAGTATAAAACTATGCAGACTCATTAAATTCTACAGTAATTACGTTAATTTAATAAGGGCACATTAAAGCCTGTGTATAAGTTGTATCAGGATGTAATTGCACTGCGTAATATAGTCTGACAGGACTCTACGTTGATCTGAATCTAACACAATGTTCATTGTATGAGCGGTAACCAGGTTCAAGTTAATCAGCTCCACCCCTGCACGAATACCGTCAGAAGTGTACCTAATACAACTTAACACCGATTATCACCTGTTATTAAGCACATCCATCTTGATCTCAGTTGCCCTGTGGGAATTTAAATCTTCAACCCAAATACTTTTCTGGGCAGAACTTAATCAATATCCAGCCTCTGGGCAGGGTTGACCATATTTATTCAGGCTAATATTAAATTAATCTATTGAATATTGTGTTTACCCTGCGACCCTGGGCATTTGAAGACGGATGGGTGAAATTTTGGTTTTATAACAGCACCATCTACCCGGCATAAAGAGAACTGAAGGAGGCAGCGATCGATTAAACAGGATAGACAAGAGCGAATTTTCTCATGTTATTTCGTATGTTAATGATTCGGACTGCGGAAAGGCTTAATGCAACCCCCTATACGCACAGTATGTGGTCTTTATCATTTTGGTAAAAAGAAATGTGTTTCGTTGTAAAATCGGGCAAACAAAATCGTGTATAATGTACAGGAGTCCATCATTGTCCACGCCTCCCCCATACTGGCCAGTGGAGTGAATGACAGAAGACCGACATTGCATAACTTTACGTCTTCCTGTATGTGACGTCACTTGAAACTGTATTTAGGATTTGTGTCACGTGTGTTCAAAAGATATATATATATTTTTTTTTTTTTTCCCGTTTTGCTTATTAAAACTTGATACTGGAACAATATACAATTATTTTAGCCGTCACCAGGTCATCCGAAAAGGACCCGGAATACGTGACTGAGTAGTTAGCGCCCTCTAACGGAGAAATCGACAAAAAGATTGTAAATATCCTTGGCCGGAAGTATTAGATCAGGGGTGGGGAACCTGATCCATAGAGGGCCGGTGTGGGTGCGGGTTTTTGGGATGACCTCTCAATCAGCCAATAATAAAGTAGTGGTTGTCTAGCTTCAGTCCTGGGGACCCACTTTTATTGGCTGATTGAGAGGGCATCCCAAAAGCCCGCACCCACACCGACCCTCCATGGATCAGGTTCCCCACCCCTGTATTAGACTGTTACTGAAATTCTCTGACATGCTATTGGAGGTGCAATAGATAGATAGATGTTATAGACAGATAGTTAGGTAGATCGATCCTGACACTGCAATGAAAGTCAAAAAAGCACTTTCAAGCTGGTTCACACACAGACACACACACACATAATACTGTATACATAAAGTATATATATATATATGTGTATGTATGTGTGTGTGTGTGTGTGTGTATATATATATATATATACACAAGTATACATATACATATGTGTGTGTGTAAATGACTTTAAATAAATAGTATGATGTGTGTGTGTGTGTGTGTGTGGCTGTGAATGCCTTAAATGGAGACCGGTTATCGTTATTTGTTGGGCATTGGACTCCTTGCTGGATTTAATCGCTCTCAGACGTTAATAATTATAATGGACCCGTGTTTGATGTTTTATTGCTCTGGAAACGATTAAATGACACTCAGCAAACTGTTGTTTAATGTGACTAAACATTGCGAGTAATTTTGAAGAAAAAGATCAGTTCAAACCGCATGCAGAATCGCATTACCGTGCTTGAAACGCAGGCTAATTGTATTTCTAAATAGGGTTCAGATGCACTAGCCCCCTTTTGTAGGCCGAAGTGTGAACCTGCTACGTAGTGCATTGGGCATTTTGAGCAAATATTTACAAAACAATCGCTTAAGTTGATTGTTGTTAATAAGTCATTTTTCTAGGGGGAAAAACACTTAAGTTGAGTGGAACAAACATTGTATTTGAGATTTTGAATTTATCAGTAATTTATTACCGTCCGATCGCAAATGTCTGACCGCGGCAACAGCTGACTTCTGCTCGGACTCACAATTTAGCTCTAAAAGCCCAGGGATCGAAGACACTTAGAGTCAATAAAACTAATCTGCACGTCTTACTTCCACAGTTACGGTAAACTCTTTGTGCTTTAATGGTCTCATAAATCAAACGTGAACTCCGAAAATTACACTTTTGGCAAACGGGACTATAATAATAAACGAGCCCCCGCAATTCGTTTCCCAATAACCCGAAGCCTACACGTGAAACCATCAAGTATATCTTGCTTTAAGTAATAGGTTTAGACACCTAACAAGATAATTTGACAATCACTTCCCCCATATGCGGCCATGAGTGCCCATCACAGAGGGAAAATCAACAGCAGTGATCGCATATTACTAGCCGGGGCACTTACAGCATCAGCAGCAACTGCATTTCAAAGACTGGCTTTCAATACCTTGTTTGAAATACCATTTATTTCCAGGCAGTACATGCGCACATTCTAGGTCTACACGCACGAAAACATTCTCAAATTCTTCATATGATTATTGCCAATTTTAAATGAGCACAAATGAACTAAATAAATTAGCACTTCACAGAATGAAATCCTATTTTCCTCCCTGTCGTGAGTGAAATTACGATGTACCTAATGAATCACAAAGTAGATTTGCGAGAAAAAAAATAGTTTCACAAAAAGGTGAAACCGTATATCATATAAGTATACGGAATTAGAGAACAAGATCCTGGCCTAAGTGAGGCAGGCTTTGGGTAGGCCTAATGATATAAAGTTTCTAGGAAATAAGATCACAATATACATTTTTATTACAATATATATGCCCGCTAATGCGCACTCCGAAATTGCTGGGTTTTCCTGTCTGGGTGTAGAATGGCTCTGTACAGTCTTATGATTGAAATACACATAATTTAATGAGATCATATGGAATATATGGAATGAAATAACTTTTTGCCCATATAATTTATTTTAAAATATAAAATATATTTATGATGTGTATAATCGCGGCACTTCAGATTTGGTAAACTAAGTAGAATATACTACTAGAGTGCACGCGTTTGCTTGTTTTCTGACATCTAATGTAGGGTGTTCCTAGGGTGTTGCCCCGGACAGGCCATGACCCGGATAAGCAATCAAAGGATGGATGGATTTGCTTGTTAAAAAATAATAATAACTGCCGTTTTCAGTTATAGCTTTACGTTTATAGATGCTTCCATTCGGACTGAGCAGATTCTCGTGGCTGCTTGCAAACTTTTATTTTTACGCAGTTGGCAACATGCATCCTGGATCCAGAGAACAGAACCAGGGTAAATGCAGAGTAAATGCAATGATGTCTCAGGGCCATCAGGTCTGAGAGGTTAAACCAGCGTTCAGAACTGATGACGTGCTTCCATTTAGGAAGATCTGCATTTGCACCAAGGCGACTTTTAAGACTCCTAATGAGTGGAACGTCTCCATTCCCCGAGCCGGCTGCCAACCACGTATCGAACCCAGAATGCGAATTCAGGCCTGGAGATGCTGACGGGTCTAACGTACAATTAATGCTCACTTTACCGAACACCATAGCCTGGCACACCGGCGTCACAAAGTCTGTCTGGGAACGTTAGCCCCCCTCCTCTAATGCTAATAACGACGGAACACAAAACATACAGTTATTACTGAGGCTAAATTATTAATACGATCAAAACAAATTTATCAGACTCGCCGAATCTTAGGGAAGACCGATGTTTTCTGTATAGGCAAGCAACATGGCATAATAATTTAACATTCTGCCCGTCCCGTGCAAAACCTACGACGTAAAGGAATTATTAAAAAACAATATATAGATAATTGATAATAGATAACTCTTTATTGTCATACTTTGTGCAGTAGTACAACGAAATTAGACTACTGTCCCACGTCGGCACTAAACACAACTGTGTAAAAATATAAATATTGTGTGAAAAATATATATGTATATGTTTATAAATATTGTTCATTGCATATAGCCCACTGTCCGGAGAGGTAGCTATAAAAATGTGCCTCTCAAGAATCGAATACATTTTAGATATATTCAAATATACTTAAGTCCGGGTTATTTTTATATAATTGCAATAATAAATATAAATTATTGATGATATTGATCTGTGTGTGCCTTTTCGTTGTGAAGAGTTGAAACATTATGCCGTGGTGTTCGATCTTAAGGGGAGGAACATGTAGGTCGATCAGCTGTGGTAGTATGAAATTCACAAATGACTCACAAATGCCATATGCGCACTTCATCTCAGTCACCACCAGGGGGCTCTCAAGTCAAAAAGCTTGCCTACCTGATTATTCATACCACATACCCCTAGCCGTCTGCAGTTACCTGCCTAAAATGTTACGTTAATTGTTCTAGAAATGCAGATCTATATGCAGATACTATATTCGTACTATTCCTAATTTAAAATATTGGAAAAAGAATTATTAAATGTATTCCAATTTGGATAGCATCTGAACCAAAATGTGCTTATCTTAATAGGGTTTCATTAAGTGTCTCCATTAGAACGACAGCAGAAAACGCCTCTCCATTTATACCCCTCACTCCTTTTAAAGATGGCATTTATGAAAGCACACGGCTGTCCAGCACTGCAGACCCCCGAAGGCGGTGTAAAGGTCGCGCCACTGCAAGTGAAGATCAGTGGGTTAACATGTCTGGAAGGAGAGGGTTGTTTGAATCGGGATTATGAGGGTGGTGCTATGATCTAAGTGACCTCCTCACGAGCTACCAAAGCGGACCTGAAGGAGACTGGCGGGGTGGTTGGTGCGGCCACGCTAAGCTGGAATATGACCACGTGTTTCAGCAAAATATATCATATGGGCACGGAAATCGAAAGGTTTTTTTTTGTTTTTGTTTTCTTATATGGTTTAGTATTGACGAGTAAAAATAAAATCATAATAGTGCATTTCAGTGAATCAACAGATTTCACACAGCTGACAGAAGTCCAGTATCTATTCCGTCTGATCTGGATCATTGCAGAAATAAATATCAGGATTTATATATAATAAAAAACAAAAACTTCTTAAGTTGGTACCAAAATGGAGAAAATAACAACAGTGTAACTCTTTAAGTGGAAGTCTTTAATACAACCGCTACAATTTAATTTAAATTTTAACCTTCTATCTGGAAGTTGGAACAGCTTCCTAATGAAGATTTCTTTATTTATATTTATTATTATCATCATTATTGTTATAATAATTATTATTATTATTATTATAGAAACCGCCAGTACAATTTAATTCAGTGTTATACAGCCCAGATGTTTTAAATAGGCTAACGGAAAGCGAACTTTGTGCAGACTATTAATTTCCGTGTATTGTTTATTGTTTACTGAAATTAAGTAATATTAGCTTTGTATCACATACACTGTCACATTACAAACACTTTCTAAATGTAACGCGGCTACATCTATCGATATGGAACCCTTCGTAATGTCTTTTACTGCATCATATAACTGCTATTTCTATACATGATACGCTCAATAGCGATAATGAATGAAGAATGACATAGCTCGTGTACCTAGATCAGCCAGGGGATTTGACCATATCTTTCTACAAATACAACTAGAATTGGAACAAATACATAATCTGGCCCAAAAAAAAACATTGACAGATATTTTTGGCGCTCTAGCGAAGCGTAGTTAATTTGATAAGAATCTTTGACTTCGGTGTGACTTGTTTGTTTTTGTTTTATACCGTGGGAAAATAACTTCATGCTGTGTCTTCAAAACGTAGCCCTGTCAGATTAACCGATGCAGTTTCCGAATCTAGCTGGGCGCAAATATGTTACAATTTATTTACAAGTGCATTTTGTGATATGTGTGTACATTCACAAAACGAAGAAAAGGGGCTGTCAGAAAGCTATATGTCTTATTTTATAAATTCTGTATTCTTCCTTTATCTTTCCACAGTAAACGACAATTTACATTTCCGTGAAAAAGAAATATTCATATATATGGGGGAATGATTTGAGAATTACCGATACCCTGCATATAATTAGCCAATTTATCCATTTAACCTTCCGACGTCAATCCTGGATGGGGACAGTTATGTTCAAGAAATAATTATGGTACTTATTGCTGTAGTATAATAAATTATACTTTCGCTATACGTTTAATACATGTAGGATAAGAATTTTCATGCATAACAATACTTTCCTATAATAAATTTAGTTATGGAAACTGCTTTAATGCAGCAATCGAACACGTACTCCCACTTTGCGCAAATTACACATTTTACATCGTGCTTTAGGTGTAAAGCCTTTCCAGATGAGTCATTTAAAATGGCGCGCACACAGAAAACCAGCAAGAGGCATTATATTTAAAATATTTTTTATTAACTCGGTAGGTAGCCGCAGCCTGTATTTTGTTGGCCTCCACAACTGACCCAAATATTTTGGTTTTCCTGACAGGGTATCCCAGTCCCCAAGCACACGTTGGCACTGAAGTGAAACCATAGCAAGGTAACAGTTTTCCTTAAGCAGCCTAATCCCATTTGCTATTTGTGACCGTCCAGTGGCTGGATGTTATATGCGTGTTATGCGGTAAGCTGGAGTGCATTTATCCCCTTGCTTCGTGAGATCTCGGGTTCTGTGCGTCTCGCCAAACTGACCGGACAAGCCAAAACACATAACCCGAAACGAAGGCGACTTTAAACGGGCCGTGTTAGACCTTAGAACGAAAATGTCATATCAGTAGAGAGCCAGAATATAAAAGCCGCGAGGATTTCTCTGTTTTTTATTGAGAATTTACTCCGTTCCAGATGAAGTAAAGCAAAAAAACGATGTAAAGCTGGATGTCATTTCAAACAGCCGCAGGAAAAAAGGCTCGACCGGTCGTCCCTGTAAAATATAAGGTCAAGAGACTTTTACTAAGTTCGGGATACATAGTTTAACCCTCCCTGGGTCTTCCTTCGTTAGACCACGTAGACAACTGATCAAATAAAGCAAAGCATAGAAGTAATAATTTGATTCTTCATAGCCTCCTTCCAAAATAGGGCGTTTATTACCGCAAAATGCCTCTGTTTAGGCTATTCTGTGCTCGTCAGCACCACAGGCTATAGCTTCAGGTTAAATTACATTGTTATATCCTTCGTGTATCACTGAACTACTCTCCTCTCAACCTCGGCTTCATTAATTAAGATCAACGTAGGCAATTTACAGCAGCATTACATGTCGCTGGTTGTACAACAGTGCGTAACATGCTCCATTACAATATTTAGTAATATAATATTGTTTTCCGTCTAGACAGGCAGTCAGTTCCCCATTGGCGCTCCTCACTATTAAAGATTATGTAGGCCCATTGTGTGCGAATATTTGGAATACCACAGTGACTAAGTGGGCTATTTACATTTTATTAACATTATATTAACAAAGACCCGGTTTATACCTATCATCAGCGTTTCATGTTAGATCCGAAGAGGTGTTACTATATAATTATTGTAATTCCCCCGCAACCAGAGATCCGGATCCCCCCAGTTACTTCTGAACCAATGAACTGGAGCGGAACGGATGGGAAATCCGAGGAGAGGCTGGAAGACGACAATGGGGCTGGTGACTGGATGACTTGCAAGCATCTGATGAACACCAGCCTACACATCTGAACCTGACCCGCAAGAAAAAAATAAAAACAAGACTCGCACGGTGTTCAGCGGCAGTCGGGTCTTCCAGCTGGAGTCTGTGTCTGACATGAAGCGGATCTCCGGCCAGCCCCAGCCCTGCAGCTCACCGACACGCAGGTGAAGATCCGCTTCCAAAAGCGCGGAGGCAAACGCAAACGGCAGCTATCAGTGGGCATGGAAGCGGCGGGTCGCTGTCACCCAGCTCATAGGATCCTCACGGTTCGCGTGCTGTACCACAGTCCTACATCGGCAACCTTAAGTTTTGTATGAAGTGTCCCCACTCCCGGTCGAGTTCGCTGCAGATTATCCAGTTTCACCGTTCACTAGCCCACTGACTGCTGTGGAGACAAATTGCGGGATTATTGTAATATTAATGTTCTTTTATCAGAGACCTACAATAATTTGCGCGATCGTGGATTAATTCGCCTATTATCTATGGGGGTATTTCATGCAAAAAAAGAAAAGGAAAGTGATAATGGTAAAATGAAAACGCAATCTTCACATTGCCATTTAGTTTATGCGCAAAAATTCCTGCCAAAATGAAAAATAAAATGAAATGCCAATTTGCGTTTTGCACTTTCCACTCTTGCATTAGTCATTTGTGAAAAATTAAAAGATAAAATAAGAAAAAAAACTTTTTGTCTTTTCAGTTTCTAATTTGCTTCAAATATTTTCAAGTCCACAACATGTAAATATATGTTAATTTGGGCGGAAAGTGGGCAGAGCTACGGATAAGAACGGACCGCTGTGCTTTCTCAGCGCACATGCGCATTCCGGTGTCGTCGTGTTCCTTGCACACGGTCACCCTTGTCACCCAAGCTAATGGCAACGTCTCACGCGGCTCAAGTTAGCCCCTTACACTCGCTGATCCGTAGCTCCGCCCACTTCCCCCACTCCATTTAACATATATTAGCATGACGTGAACTTGAAAAGGAAAAAGCAAATTAGAAAATGAAAACCCAAAGTAGGAAGTGAAAGATCAAATTGGAATATTGAAAAACAAAACTTTCTAAATTTTATCTTTTCATTTTTCAGAAACGACTCATGCATGAGTGTAAACTTAAAATGCAAACAGTGACATTTCATTTCATTTTGGCATTTTTGCGCATAGACTTTGAAAAATAAATGGCAAAGTGAGGATTGTATTTTCATTTTATAATTATCATAGTCATTGTAGTTTTATTTATTTATTTATTTGCAGGAAATGCCTGCCATAATAATCTGTATACAAAGAAACTGCACAACAGGCAAACACGCAGGCCGATGCACATTAACGTGCATTATACCATACATACCATATCAGCTATATTCTGTATACTTCTGTTTTTTTTTCATTCACGTTATTAATTTGGCTTTGCCTTTAAAACTGTATGGAGGGATTTTTACCATGATTTAAGGATCTGATATTCATCTATGTCGAAGTTCCTTTTGTGTCTTAAATTTCAATAAGTAAATATAGGAGAGTACCGGCATACGTCACCCTACTCTGATTCCTGTAACCTACAACACGGGGGCCTGGTGCGCCCGCGTCCTATCGGGACACGTCCACTGGCTGCCGCTGTCCACTGGCTGTTTCACATCTTGTGGGAGAATGACGGCTAGAAATGGTACCAGCCACTGGCGTGCACAGATAGAGACGAGGTGGTGCTGAAGCACTTGCCCTTTTGCCCTCAGTCCAAAAAAGTGCC
>JAODKL010000051.1:8191145-8203008 GCA_026780765.1 Petrocephalus schoutedeni
TTATAAAAAGAAAAGGTTTTCCACATATGCAAAAAGTGCCCTTTTTTCCCCCTGGAGCACTTGCCCCCCAAAATGTCCGTGCACGCCACTGGTACCAGCAGCTCTCAGACATGCTCTGGAATCGTCATCCGCTGTAATAATCTTCCGCTTGATTATTCAAGCATCTAGTTAACAAGCTCGCTTGCTATTATGGTAGACATAAATAAAGTTCATAGAAAAGGTCGCTGACACAGTATAATAATGACTAATGATGATTATAACACGGAGAAAAATGGACGAAAGCTTAATTACGCTTAATTACAATAATTACAATATTTTCTTTTAAATATATTTTCCATAGGCCTACTTAAATAAAAGTTTAGTGCCACTGTAAGAAGGCTAATTAATATGGAAAAGTTTGCTAAAAAGTTAAATTTAAGAGAACGCCAGATTTAATTGCTGTATCTAAGGGCATGGAGCTGGAATCGTTTTAGTATTGCGAGCCATTATACTGAATCGCAGCATAATATTTAATAATTTAAAAGCAAAATGAATAACATGCTTCGCACCAAAAAGGCAGAACGTAATACAACCCAAAAAATACATTATGGCATCATCACCAAATCAATATCACAACATTGTTTAACAACTAACTGAGGTTATCCCTCACAATGTCTCAAATGGGAGAATCTATACACACAATTTAGCTCTCGTTCAAGTCACATTAAGTAAATTTTCTATACAGCTTATGTGGGCTTACCTTTAAATGAAAAGTGTTAATTACGGCGCCGGTACATCATAAATGACTTCCTCCGCCCTGGGTGACGACGCGTCAGTATGTGCTCTCCCACCCCCTACTGCAATTGGCCACCTCGCTCCCCCCTCTCGTAGCTTCCGACCAATCGATAGCCGTAGGAGCGCTGCCTTCCGGGTAATGGAGTAAGCGGCCCCCACCCCGTCCGCCGTCACTTCTGCCACTCATGGAGCTACGGTGCGCGGACAGTAAAGACGCAGCACCGTCCCCGAGTCTCGCCATAGGATCCCAGCGCAGACTGGAGCGGTAAAAATATATATTTTTTCCCGAAAATATGAGTAAGGAAAACGTGTCATGCCGGCCGGCGTCTCTGAAGTTCACGATCGAGAATATCCTCAACCTCAAGCAAAGCAGCAAAGACTATGATAGGTGTGCTTCCGAAGGGCAGAGCGCGGCGCAGCACAGAAACGATCTGCAGCCGCGACTGGAGGAGCACGGCGTTCACGGGAGACGGGACCCCGATTGCAGACTCACAGACAGAGGTACTATTTTAAATAACGTCAACTGCATTTGAATAAATAACAAAACCCGCTCAATATGATTAATAGCCTGGTATTACACTTAAACATCCCAAAATTCACTATTTATCTTCATCCGAGTGATAAATATAGCCTATGTTAGAAAAACTCATTTTAACCTCACCAATTTTGCGACAGGCTACCAAGTACCAGTTCTTTTTGTATTTAAACATTTAAACATCGTAGCCCAGACGATTTTACAACAAAAGGTGATTTTCATTACCGTTCCATATTTATTACATATTTATTATAAGCTGCTGATTTACGTCACCTGCCGCTTCGATCCACAGAGCAGATAAGCACGAGTTGTTACGATGGGACGGCCGACGCCCTGACACCCTGCAAATGTCCCGGGACGGAGAGCGCGGACAGCGGCGACGAGGGCGCGCCGCAGCACCGAACCGGCAAGAAGCCCAAGGTGATGGCGAAGAAGAAGACGCGCACGATATTCTCCAAAAGACAGATCTTCCAGCTGGAGTCTACCTTTGACATGAAGAGGTACTTGAGCAGCGCCGAGAGGGCCTGCCTGGCCAGTTCCTTACAACTTACCGAGACCCAGGTTAAGATCTGGTTCCAAAACCGGAGGAATAAGCTGAAGAGGCAGATCTCCATGGAGCTGGAGGGACCTAATGCCGCCGAGCACTTCGCCGATGCCGGCAAGAGCGGGAGCATCCCGGCGTTTTACAAAGAGAACAGCCTCTTGGGGAGATGCCTATTGCCCATGCCTCTCCCCATCGTATACCCCGGGAACAGCACGCCATACCTGTGCTTCTCTAACGCCAGCAAATATTTCAACCTCTTTGATGGAGATGTATAACTCAGACTGCACGGCGCCTGGAGAATCGCTACAGTTTTTTTTACCAGTGGCTGCACTCGGCGTAGAACACTTTTAACTCTTGGTTTAAACTTTACAGCAAGAAACATTTTTCGTCTGGTTCGTTTTCAACGTGGGGGATACTGAGCCAAGGAACTTGTGTGTGTATATATATATACCTACCATATCGGTAGATAAATACGGCAATATTACTGTAATAGTTTAATAAGTTTTGATACCTTTGATATAGCACTATTCCGAACGTCTACTTAAAAAACAAAAAAACGATGAACAATAGTTTATTTTGTTTTACACGGACCGTTATCTTTATTTAAAGAAAAAAAACAGTTACTTCAAATGCATTATACTTAAGCTCACTGTTTACATCATGTTTATGATTATTAATTATTATTATTATTATTATTACGATTATTATTTTGTCTGTGTACCACCAAACACCGCCAAAGATAGCTAGATCTTTGCATGCATTTATATATTTCAAAGCATTACGTTCAAAATAAATCGGCGTATTATATTTAAAAGAATGTATCGGACCTTTCTCTTTTTTCGGCTTGAGCATGTTTTGCAAAAAAGTGTAGCCTATTTTAAGTATACATTTTTTATTATTTGTTTCTTGCCTCCTATGGCCAGGTCATACTGTTTATTTTTCGTCTTTGAATTGTTATTAAAATTTGAATTAAAGAAACCGCACAGTTCACGGTTCCAGTTTTATTGGGTGCAGGTCGTTTAATATTTTTCTTTTGGCATTTGTCTGCGTATCTGTGTTTTGCCCATCCGTAGCCTACATTTCGTGCGAATAGCGAATTTATGACAATCAGAAGACAAAGGCAACAGAATGACAATCATATTTCTGTGAGACAAGTATGAGAAATGGTCCATTGTCACGAACAATATGCACGGGTAACTGACCACTGAGTGTAATTACTAACGACCACCGATCCAGCCATGCCCTGCGGATCTGTCCTCGGCCGAATAAATAGGCACAAAATCAGGCCAAATTATGGGGTAGCCCAATCTCGTTTGCCTAAGCGACTGTGTGCTTTTTAATCGACATAATCCAATGCAGTAATTAACACTCCCAAACGTTAAAAATAATAGAATCTGTACATAATAACTGCGCCCACTGTTAACTATGAAACGTATATCATAGTTGTGCTTTAGAGGGATAACCAAGATCACAGTTACATGTCAAATCAGTATAGTTTCGTAAGACCTGGTCGTCGTCGTCTTTGTACCACTTTGGAGCCCATAATAGTCTTGTAACTATATGGAGAAATGTGGCATGAAACATGATCTTGCACGCAGGTGACTGACATGGGGTTAGAAAACATGCAATGCTTGGCCATTTAACGGTAGACGATTTAATGCCCTTGGGGTCATTTCACAATATAGGTATTACTTACGATAAAAAATAATAAGTGAAGCCAAGTGTAAATAAAGCCTGATCTGCGCCTACGGTATTTGTAATGCCTGAAGTCGGTAAACGGGGCAAAGTCGAATCTTCGCCAGTTTCAACTGTAAGGAGATATAGGCCTGTATCACACTATATCATTCTTATAATTTCTAATTGTACTATAATAACACCGACAACAATGATAATAGCATTGATATTATTATTATTATTATTGGTAGTAGTAATAATATAAGTAGTGGTAGTATGTTAATACCGATAATACTAATAAAATCAATAATAATAATATTCATTATTGTATTGGTAATAGTGGTAGCATCGTTCAGCAACTCGCGAATTGGCCAATATCTATCTATCTATCTATCTATCTATCTATCTATAGAGTGCGTGTGTGTGTGTGTTTGTGTGTGTGTAAACATTGGTAGATTCATCATGCAGTGCTTGAGTAGTCTTTCTGGATCAGCGGTGCTTTAAGCATGGAAAGCGTCTTTGTCAGATCTATGCTTCTCTTTAAATACGATTTTCATGCTCAGCAATCCAACCAGCCTAAACCTAATTCTGTGGATCGAATTATAACCGAAAATACCTCTAATCTGTGTATGTTTTATATTGGGCTTAACATTGCCTTTGTATTTGAGCTTATTATTATTGTGCGCATTTGGTAAAGTGGTAGAATTGTCCAATACAATTGGGCATTTTAAAACATTTTATTTCACTATTATTAACTGAATTAATCTAATGTGAAGAGATGGACATTCAATTTGAAAATGTAAGAATTAAATACAAATTAAATAAGTACAAAATAAAAAGCCAGTTAATAAAAGAAAGTCTCCCGACATCGTCTAAATGTAATAAAGTGATTATTATGCAGTATATAGGGATTCATTTATTTAGTTTGTTAAAATACTTATGGCGATACTGTATTTCTGTAGGTCTCGTGGATGATGATGATTTAAAATATTCTTATATCTCTGGTTCGTTTCCATATTCTAGCATATTACAGTTTACATGAAAATTCTTACATGAAAAGTTTTCTCTAAAAAATGCAAATATATTAACCAAGTAAGAATATGTTTAGTAGATCATTTGAAGATCGAGCTCATCCAATGAATCAAGGTAATATCTATTGAGTTGTTAATATTTTTTTAAATAACTCTTAAAATATATTAGGGCAGCATTATGTCGCCGCATGTTAGAATAATTTGAAGATTTATATATCGCAAGGAAGAATTATGTCCGAGTTGTATCTGAACATGGAAACAAACGTAAAATATACAAATATGGGTTTTCCAAGACTAAATACACTTAGGAGAACCGTTATGATCTTTCTTGTACGTTTACATCATTTATCTTTATGCTTTGTTTTCTGTGCATCAGATCGATTTAATTAAATAAAAAAATAACACCCATTTTCGTCTGTTTTTCAGTAAGACTCATTTGGGCTCGGTTTACCGACGGTTACCGCAGACACATTTACCACCTGTCAGGTACGTCGGTTTAAGACTGGACAAGCGCGTTCTTTGCGGTAGTACATTTGTCCTAATAATAATAATAATAATAATAATAATAATAATAATAATAAAGTTACAAATTATATAGAAGTTACAAATTATATAGATACACCGAACAAGCAGTTACAATTATGTAAACGAAAACGGATACATTGAAAACTATTTCAGTGCTGATATCGAACAGCATAAGCGAGAATTTGCCCCAATAGCCCCATTCCCCATACCTGGCAGCGATTACTCTAAAGCTGGCGTGTCGCCCGCCACCGGCCTAATCGTTCACGCGGCGTATCGTGCGTTAGACCAGCGTGCTCTGATCGCAATTTCCGTCACACCGCAACACCCATAACCCGATATAAATAGCTAATGAACAGCAGTGCTTAGAAACCACAAGATATAACAATAATAATAAAAAAATGAAAATTTTAATATAAATAGCAGTTTCTGGGAGACGAGGCAATTAATTTACAGTTTTGAGTATTAGATTAAAAAATGTATAATTAGCACCACATAATCATCAGTCAGCTATCTCAATGTAGCCATATGTCTGTTTTAGCAGAGTATAGCTTTGCAGTCCTGTGATCCCACCCTGATGATCCGTATTACCCTCAATATGAGGGCCTTTTGCGGGCCGTTAAGGGAGCTTCGTAGTGGAGGTGGCATGTTCTCTGCGCATCGATATTGAGTTTCCTCCAACTAGTCTCTTAACCCCCATTAATGTCTCCGATCTGTTAATGGTCGGGATGCGGGTGCCAGTCGGCAGACATCCTGACTCTGCTGGCGACGGCGTCCGCCAGTGTTGGGCAGCCTTCTGTCGCCCTGCACTCTGCTCTCAGACCACAGGGTTCGAATGACCCTCACCCCCCCCCCCCCCATCGTGCTCTGTTGTGAATTGTCCTGCTTGGAGGTTTGTCAGGGAGGAAACAAAAAACAAAAAAAATCTATTAAAGTCAAATAGCTAATCAAAGGTCTTGACATTCTGAAACACAATCTGCACTCATTTAGGGATTTTCATGACTGGGCCCGGTTGTGAATGTTTTATACTGAGCTATTGATTTGTCCCATAGCTGGCAATACACGGTACTGTTTTTAGTTTTTTCGTTCCGTAAGGCCATCCCGGGCTGTCTAGCATGGAATGATTCCCAGCTCGGAAACCATCAGCAATTTTCTGTACCTCGAAATACAATATGTTCCACGGGCGACACGTGTTTCCAATTCAAAGTTAAAATGCTTATTTTCACACATCTTAAATCAAGTATGTTTCCACGCTGAAGGATCGGCAACGATTATTTAAAAATTAATTTCGATCATCTCTGCATCATACACGCCGAATCAATATAAAAACAGACATATAGCTGCATTTTTCATTAGCTAATGACCAGAATGACTTATAACAGCAATACTACTGAGACCCAGAGTGTGAAACTCATCCGTTCGGTGTCCTGTGATCTTATCTTCCAGTTTCGGTTTTAATAGATTGTTTGGGTGTGGAAGATAATAACGCCTAAAGTGCTTTTTTTCACAGCCATCGGAAACATCTCATGTTTCCCTGCATGCTGGCGTGGCCTTGGAAAGGGGCGTCTGAACCGGCCGGTGGATCCAGCTGCGATTCGTGGACGAATATCAGTGTGTATCGGACACATGGACATTAGGTTGTCATTTTAGAGGATGATCAGACAGACAGAGACGCAGACACTTAGAAAAACCCGCACAAGTTAAGCTAACAGAATTGTCAAATCAACACACAGTAGATTTTATTCATTTTTTCCATTTTTGAAGAAATTCATGTTTCCTTTTTTTTAGGTCTAGTATTATCGGTAAGGGTTTGAACCCCATATTATATGCACTTTTTAAACAGTACTGTGTAAAAGTCTTGGGCAGTCGGAGAAAATGTATAAAGCTATTTATCTGGGTAGTAGGTGCATATTTGCTTGGATTTAGAAATGGCTAAGCTGACCCACTTTGGCAGACCTTATTTCCCAGTCTTACGCCAACATTACATTTAAACATCATTTTCATTGACTGCCTAAGAGTTTTCCACAGTATTACGCATTCATCAACAACACATCCACATTGAATATATCAACCGAATTGTATGTGACCGTTGTCTTGTCTTAACTGTGTATGTATCTACTGTATGTATGAAAGCCAATGACAACTGTGGAGCGATTTCCTGTGTGTGCAAACATACTTGGCCAATAAAGCAGATTCTGATTTTGATTATATGTCTGTCTTTCCTCTCATTAGGATCTGTAGCGGCTTATAAAGCCACAAAAAAGCCAGGGGGAAATCCCTGATAATACATAAAACATCCCACTTCTGGGTCCTCTTAGTTCTATTCATGTTCTCCTTATTACGTTTAAATGACATGAAGGCCGTGTTGTTGGGCAATAGGGAGTTTTGTCATTTTAGTAACTGTTGGCTGGCTTCCACGTTTATGCCCACGCATCAAAGTTACAGACGGAACCAAACTCGGTACGCAGACTGCACACAGAGCTACAATGGCACGGTAAACACCTGTAAAAAACGGGGCACTTGAGTCGCACGGATGCAGTTGGCGTTTCCGCCTCACGGCCCGCGAAAGGATGATGAAAAACTGGACTGACAACTATTATGGAGGCACATTAGCCGTGAAATTATCTGCTCGTCCTCGGCGTGGCAGTTCGCTTGAAATTAATTAATTACAGCAGCTCGCGTTCCCCCCTCGCTCTCTGTTACGGGGAAGCGGACAGCAGAAACCTCTCGGAGGCGATGCTGGATGACGTCTGCGGACCGGGCGCCTAGCCGGCACGGTCTCGATTTGGCCAGTTAATTTCCGCCACGGATCATTAAAACAAACATTAATGGTAGGGTAGCTATTTTGCTGTTTCACTATATTCACACTGAAAGTACGCGAGGAGCAAATTTACGAAACTCACTCGTGCATTTTTGAGAATTTCTATCTATGTAGTGAGTTTTATAAATGTGAGAAAAGTTCTTCACTGGGTTACACGAGGACAGTGAGTTTTGGTTCCCAGTACTGTATCATATGGTGATGAGCCCCGATTTTAGGTCATTGGGAATCTCATCTCAAAGAACAGAACATGGATTGAGTGAGTTTTGGAAATTTGGAAAGTTGGAAATTGCTTTTCAAATGTAACTGTTATACAGACATTATGCAGGTATGCTTATTATGCTGGTGATAGGTAGCCTCGGTATGTGTGCATATGGGTATGTAGAAACTAAGCGAATTGCTAGGGGAAGGAATCATACCCATTATTTTTGACTGCTGTAGAAATGTTGTGATTTCTCAAGCGATATATTTACATGGGTCACTCATTATGGCACCTAGCAGAGACTCCCCTTGGGGGGTCTTCACCCACGGACGTTTAAAAACACTCCTTCTCTGCCCTTTCAGCCTGTTCACGCACGTGCATTTCCAGTGGGTCCAGTTGTGTCTGAGATCCCATTCACAGATATTACAGCTACCACGCTTCCCAAAGCCAGTGTCAAAGTGCATCTGTCAGGGAGACCAGCACCCAGAGGCAGGCCTGCTCCGATTGGTCCGTCCCACAAAAGGCAGAAACCAACGATGTCCGCACAGCGGAGTGCTCTCGAGATGCCAAAACCTGTGCTCTCAGCAGTGAATTCTCCATATTTCTGCTAACTCGTTGCTCCAGGTCGGCCCGGTGAGTATAAGCACTGAGTGGTACTGAGCTCTTTCTGCATGATTAGAGCGGCCTCGTGGGTCACTGATGCTGTGGTTCCGCCCATAAGTTTGACCCCTTTAACCTTTCTCAGTCATCTGACTGGGGTCATTGTCTTCGACAGATCCTGCGGGGCGATTTAGAGCAATTTCAAAAACATAATATTTAGTGGAAGCGTTATTTACGTTGTATGTGATACCAAGTGTTGTTTTCGCATATGCTGTGTTCATTGTATCTACTGCATTGCATGTGCATTACTTTTACAATATTTAATTTTGTATATATGCTGGGGGGGGGGCGCTGTCCATTTTGGGGGGTTAGTCAGATGACTAGGTGGGTTTCAACAGCATGTCCTTTTTGCTGGGTCACACACACACACACACACACACACACACACACACACATGCTAGTATTCATGTCTTCATGGGGACTCTCCATTCATTTCTATGGGCATAACCCTACTAATAATGACACCCTTAACCCCTACCCAGCCCTATCCTTAGCCATAAGCAACCAAATAAAAGACAAGACTGAGCTTCCCCTTGTGGCGAATGAAAAATATGGTCCCCACAATGTCAGACTAACAAGTTTTAGCACATTGTAGGGACATAGCACACGCACACACACAATCACGCCTGCACATCTGCAGGCAGACACACACACACACACAATCGGCTCAAACTCAAAAACACATATTTATCCTGAGCCAGATGTTTGTGTTTTACTGCCTCGGTTAAAAAAAAAAAATTATATTGGTCACTTGGCTTCTTTTGGGGTACTTCATTGTCCCCAACCTCCCCCCTCCCTCGCCAACCCGTCCCCTTGCCCAAAATAGGGGAAACATCAATAATAACATCTGGCTCTTCCTATCCAGCTTCCTCATGTCCCACGGACATGTCCATGAGCTCCACCAGCCTTCCCCGAATGAACGGACTCAATAAATGAAACACAAACAGATTTTTATTTTAAACACATTTTTTGCAAAGGGTATTTCTAGCCAAGTGATTTGAACTCTGAGCCAAGCAAGCTGAGTCGTTCCTCTCCCTCTATGTTACTGATCTCCGCATTTACGGTAAGGCGACCCTATTCAGGTATCGCACAGCTACTACCGGGAACTGAGAAATCGTCAACGCTGTGTCAGCTGTTACCTCCGTGTCCAAAGCCCTCAAGCAGCCCGCGCGCGTGAGGATGCCATCTGTCTGTTTGCGAACGGGCCCTGGGAATTGGGCGTTAACCAGAATAAATAATTTATCACTTGGAAAGCTAAGGAAACATGGCAATCCCACAGAATGCTCTGTGCGATCACACATCGACCTGTAGCTGAAGTCCTGGTTTGTGCGGGATATTCTTCACAGACTGACAACTTGTGCTAGATATATGTTTGGATCGGTGCCTGTAAATAGGTGAGCAACCCCTCCTGCAACAGAAATGTCAGTGATCCGACCAGAAGCACCTTAATCAGATTAGGTAGTTTCACAAGGTCTTGCAATACTTTTGTTTATTCAGAATGTGAGTGTACATTCTAATGATGTTATCAAAGGCTCTGTAGCACATGTTACTTGGGAGGGGGTGGTTTCAGACACCCTATTTTCATTTTTATTTTTTTAAGATTAATTAATCTTAATTATTATTTTTTTTCTATTTGGAAAATTTTTTCTATTTGGCAAATTTTATTAATGGAGACGTGATGGAGGGGGTCCAATATTTATTCTGAGTAAAAGTGATAATCATAATAGGGGCGGAGCCACCCAAGAGGTCAAATCCTATCGTTTGAGAGAAACTCAAAGCTAAAGGTGTCTTGCACATTTTTTATCGTATTATGACCCATTCATTTACTAAGCAGTTACAAAGACTATCAAGGAACAGTATTTATTTCAGGTTAATGGGAGATTTATAAAGTGCTCAGCAGCATTTAGGTCAGTTCTGCCTGCCGATTTATGGCCAGCTCTAAATGCGGGCTCTATCGATATCAGATGCAGGTCAATGTCAGCTCAGGGCTGCATCCACACACGTGCGCCAGCTGGGAGAGAAACGTCCTCCCTCGTGGTAGGAAGGGTAACGTGAGAGAATTCACAGAGAGTGTCGCCCCCTTCTGACGAGTGAGGTAGCACAGCAGTGTCCCGTCAGTATGCCGGTATTGGATGAAACGATTGGAGCTCACTGACAGGCCCGGAGTATCCTCTAAGGGCATGGGGAACAGGAGTCAAAGCTTTAAGCGAAGGTCAGAGTCTCCGTCTCGTGACTGTTTGACTAATGACAGCATTCGAGGTCCCAGAGGTCAAAGGTCAGCAGACGCAGACCCAATGTGGCAGTTGGCTCAAAACAGACCATTTAGCTTATTAATTATATCTGTCCACCTCTCCCACAGTCTGTCCCTATAGATATTTAGACAGGTATGCATATAGGCATAACCATAATTACGGCGCAACAGACATTCACTCAAATTAATAATGGGAGAAGATATAACAAAATACTGCCGTGTTCTGAAGTCTCATTTGCTGAAAGTGCTGGGAATGAAAAAAAGGTGGAAAAAAAAGATGAAATACTTCTTTTAACACTGGTGCCTACATTGCATGTTAAGTTAATGTAATCTGAAGGTCCTGTTTCCATTTTTGCACCTGCAGCTACTGAAATGCTCGGCTTAATTTTCTCTTGGCTACAGTAAAATGGTTCAGCAGGGGAAGCAGGACTTCAGACTCGGGCCCTGCGTGCCATAGCGTGCCGTGTCCATGGGTGTCTTTCGTTTTTTAAAGGAAATACCGAGCTTCGAGGAATGAGTTATTCAGACCCAAACTTTATGGAAAGTCACTTAAAAATCACAGTCTCCACCCAGTACTTTTTTTCTTTACATGTTTCAAAGGTAATGGACACGCAATGTGAAACAGAAAAATCATGCATCCAAGCAGCCTTCAGGGGGAGGTGGGGGGGGGTCCTTTAATACTTCCTCTAGCAGGAATCATTCTGCTTCCAATTTTACCCACCAGGTACCTGATGATATTCACAAACACACATTTGTATCCTTATCTTAGTGAAGGCCGTCCATTCATTTCTATGGGAAAAACCCTAATCCCAATCACGACACCCTTAACCCCTACCCAGCCCTAACCTTAAC
>JAODKL010000051.1:8216434-8233434 GCA_026780765.1 Petrocephalus schoutedeni
GGAACTGGGCCGGATTCGAACCCTGGTCCCAGAGGTGTGAGGCGGAAGCGCTACCCACTGCGCCACCGTGCCGCCCCTGGTGGGGGATTTTTTTTCATAACCATGACAATGTATACCACTTTTGGCTTACGTCTAGGACATCCTGAAGGAACAACTGTTTCTCGTGGTTGTCTTGTTTCGACATAATCGTCATCAGTTGTTTTGTATTCAACATTAAAAAAAAGGGCACGTGAATTTGTCTATTGCTAACAAAAGCAAAAACTGCCAGAATATGAACCATAGGGAACTCAGATAGAGAGTGGTGGTTCCTACTTACAATTGTTAGTGTATTTCCCTCCAAAATGTAATAATGTGTTTACATCTACACACACATCTATATACATACATACATTTATTGTTTATTTATTTATTTATTTACTTTTCCATAGCTGACTAACGTTAGAGGTGATATCCCCGATTTCCTTTATTTACCGTCTTAGAGAACTTCGCCTCCATTTAGCTACCTGTACTCAGACTAGGCTGCTGGGAAGCTTCAGCACTGAGCTCCCCTTTAAAGTCAGTGCCATCTGCAGAAGGCCAAGCATCATGCTGTGGACAGCCTGGTGCCTCACAGGTGAGTTGACGTCGGGGACTGGGGCACCCGTCAGACCGGCAGTTAGCAGGTTGCCACATTATCCTAGGAAGCCGATTAGTGACCTGCTAACCCCAGTGGGCTGAATTTGGGTCCTAATATAGCTCACATTTCTGAGGCTGGCTCCAAAATCGGACGTACAGGACATGAGCTATGTCCCCATGTATGCAATCCAAACTTTTGTCTGAAAAATGCAAGTTTTCACGTTTGCATTTGACTGTCACTGGCAAAGCCCATCCCCCCTGCATTGAAACACTAGTTTCATGTCCCATTAAATTCCTTTCATATGATTTACTAAATATTTACTGACCTTTTTCTACCGCAAGATACGGAACAAAGTGACATAGCAGAATGTCAGTAATGACAATATACCTATATGAATTTCAGCTACACTATTTATAAAGTGATCATTAAAGGTAATTTAAAGGGTCTGAGGATAGCACTTGGAAGCCTCTGTCGGGCAGTTAAACAATTATTTAGGAATTTTTCATTGGAAGTGATGAGCGATATTGACAATATTTGCGTTATCAGTTCTTCCTCATCGGCGTAATTCAATACTAGCCCTCTTTCAGAAAGAAAAATTAAAGTAATCTCCCCAATGAAATAATAATGGTGCCATACATATCTGACAGTCAAAATTATACCCTGAAAAACACTTTTTTGTCCTTTGGAGCTTTTCAGAATGTTTCAAAATGTTTCAGAATGTTTCACACATATTCTTTTATTTATATTCTTTTATATATATTTTTTATTTATATGTTTCAAGAAAATTAATTGTACATGAACAATAAATGTTCCAGAATTCACCAATATAGGAAAGAGTTATCCATATTCTTGCTGCTTATAGTATAGAAAAAAACAAGTAATTTAATATGTACTGATTGGGAGTGCAACAGATTTGAATAAGCATGGAAAAATACAGAAAACGTGTAATTTGAATGGAAAATATCTTTCATCAGACAGCAGCAATGTAATATATAAAGGAGATCAATAGGGGCTGATATCAGCCTTTTCACATTTCTGAAAATATTAATTGCCGGGGAGCAGGAAGCATATTATTCTAGTCAGTGTTGTTTCCAGCTTTTGACTTTTGTGGAAGCCTTGTAACAACACATTACATGATAATACCATACTATGTAATAACTCGACAAAATGTAACAAATTTAATTATAATTTGTAATAATCTGTAATTTTGTATCAGACAGCTTGAACATGATTTGTAATAAATGTCCTTGTATTTTGTAATAATTTATGACTTATCACAGTGGTTATTACAAAATGTGTGTTTAATGATGCATATGTAATACTGTGCATAATGTAATAAACAACCAAAGTGGGTGTCTTCATTGACACTTTGTCGTGTTATTACATTATGTGGTGTTATTACGCAATGCGTCGTTACAAGCAAACTTCATTCCGCGTAAACAGTGCTTCCATTGCAAATGTCGCATTGGCAAGACAAGATCCCCAGACTGGCAGACTCTGCAGGGAAGCTTTCCAACTGCAGGTCTAAACGGAACTCTACTGAAGGTTCCGTAATCCAAACGTAAGTTTCCAAACGTCTCCGGCCTCCCTGATTATTCTGTATTCAGAGAATTCACGCAAACCTCGGGAGGGAGCCCAAAATTGGGCTCGCGTTGGTACAGGAGCTTAAAGCGCTCTCGCAAAAATGCAAATCGTGCGGCGCCCACTGTGTAATGCTCAGTGTTTTCATCATCCTAAGTCGTGGGGCTGTCTCCGACTTTGAAATGCAGAGAATGACCAGAGGGCCAGTAGCTCCTAAACAGCCACGGGAGAGAGGAAGAAGGTTGCTGGCAACGTTTACCAACCCGGGAGCGTGATCAAAGCACAGGGGTGCCTAGTCTAGACATCCTAGGTGTGGATTTTCAAACGGTGCTCGTTAGAAACCCCTTCCTCTGGTGCCATTGTTATACCGTTACTCGTCTTCACTCCAATCTGTGACTGATTTTCGGTCTGGCACCCCAAATGCCCGTGGCCATGGGGATAGGTCTTACACTGACCGGCGCCCAGTGAAAGCCCAGAACCTTCCGGCAGATCACGTTAGTTTAAACTGACGCGTTCATTCACCTCACCGGGGCTTTGAAACAAATACCTCTCACTGGCCACAACCATATAGTATATGACATAGTTTTGCAGTTGCCCTGTTCGAAGACTCACCACACTGTAATGTAGCTGCTTTTGCGTATAATATTGAAAATCCTAACAGGGGACTGTAACAGTGACCATACAGATATAAAATGGCCTATTGTGTGAACTTGTACATAATCTGTCTTAATCACTTGTCTTAGAGAGTTGAAGGGCTTCATTTTCTTGTAGAGAAATCTCACCGTTCACCACAACCATGGAAAGAATCTGGCAGATGCCAAAGAAGCAGTTTCGTTTGCCGGTTACCCGTCCTCTGTTTTTGACAAAGTCCATACTGTATTTTGTAGTGTTATTATTGCTCTTTAAGCCACAGTGATGCTAAACCCTCAGCATTCTAGAACTATTTTTGTTAGAAATGCAACTGGTGGTTGGGAGTTGCACTACTTCAGCCATTTGTCAAACGCCTACTAATCACTTGCATTATCCACCACTGATTGCATCTGAAAATATTCCTAGTCTGCAGAAAAATAGCCCTTCCTTGACGGTTCCCATCTCAGGTTCGCTTTGGGACCGAGCACCATCGGAGAGGTTCCCAAAACCAACGAGAGGGTCTCCTATGTTGCCCGCAGTGACAATTAGCTGTAATTACACGATGGTCAAGAGCTTTGAAGACCTACAATTTGTCCCCGGGTTTGGGGCCTGATGGATTGAAGGGCTTCTATGACTTGTCATTAGTAATTGTGTGTATATTCATACTTACAAAGCAGATTTCTCAGCAGACGGAGAAACCAAATGATTCGACTTCCATGGGGTTACAGCATTATAAAGTTAATTTTTGTTCACTTTTTATTTATGGCTATGTACTGATTATTACATTTCACAAACATTATATGATAATAACAAATTATAATTCTATAATTGTACTGTATAATGTTTGCTATTGATGTATATTAAAGCTGTTAAGGTATGTTAGGATGTTAAGATATGCTTACATGCTGCTACATGCTGAATGTTATATGAATGCATTATTAAGGCATTATAAAGGTGCAGTTAATGTACAAAGTTACAAAAATTTTTGACTTTTCTCTAGAGGGAGAATCTATATGCTGACATTAATTTACTGATGGCATTAATGACAAATAACTCGGGACTTCACCATCATTTGAAATGGAAAAAAGAAGTCATGTGATCTCATCCTTATGAGTCACAGTGAACATATCGGCAAGATATATGGATGAGTACATTTCTGCTGGGCCGAAACATTTGCACGTGAAACAAATTAGGCGTGAGCATCCTAGATATCCATAAACAGGCTCCCTTTCAGGCTAAAATACATATGAAATGAAAGTGGGAAATTCGAAATGGGATATGATGGATGGTGCGGAGTAAAGAGGAATAGGGGGTAGATAAAATAAAGAACTACGTCAAGCTAATGCTGTAACATATGGTGGTCTGCCAAGCATTCGGATCGTGGGAAGCTCTGTCCTGGTGCTTGTGGCTAGTTAGGGCCTTGAGGTATACAAAGGGCAGATCGTATGTTAAATGATTACAATAATGAATAGGTGAAAAATGACCAGGCGAGAGGGGTCCCAGATTTGCTCTGGGGGCCCCCATGCAGCAAAACAGAAACATGTGTCACCATGTTAAAATTTCAAAGCCGCGACTATCAACAGCACTCTCAAGTTTGCTCTCTCGCATGCATTGAACTAAATCATAAACATGCTTTCGCAGCATCGTGGGGTATCCCATAACAATGGGCAGGATACTCCGACACAGCCAAGGACGCCAATAGCATTTCGGCTATTACTATTATTTTTTAAAAACTGAAAGTCTAAAACATGAACGCACACACATCCAAACTTCTGCCCTTGGACAAACTGGGATGAAATTTCCAACAAAACATGTTTGGGGAAGTTTAGCGCTGTTTATTATTTATTTATTTGTCTGTTTATTTGTTTGATTGTTTGTTTGTTTTGCAAATCTGATCTTTTGACATAGCTCCTTGAGGAACACTGGCTACATCACTGTACTTCCCGTTTCACTGAAGTCCAGTAGCTGCACCGTCTCAGAATTCAACAAGATCACAAAAAGCCGTGACTGAGAAAAATGTTAATTGTTTTAATGCTATTGGCTGTTTGACTGGTATTGTTTATTGACAAGTTTGTCATATATTATGTGGACTTAAATTACATGGTACAGATGATCTCTGTATCAAAGATTATATTGAAATATCACCTATTAATAATATTCAAATGCACAATTTGACCTATTATTATATATCCTGATTCATAACATATACTATCCCGTATACAAATAAGAGCGAAGCGGGGGTGCTGTCGAAAGCGGGCTTGTGTGGATGTTAAGGCCACAGGTGGCATGTCGACATTTTAAAAAGTGCCACTTTTAATGAGTTCTGATACCAGCCAGACTCTCACCATCAGTCACCTGCCCCCCCCACCCCGCTTCGGCCTGAGGAGGAAAACGCTTCAATTGCTGTTAGCCCTCTCACATAGATGTCCTCCTCAGCCTGCTCACACCAGAGAAATCCACAGCCTTAAAAGAAGATGTCATTAACCACAGGTCTCTATGACCCTGGGGAGCAATTCATTTAACAAAAGACTCTGCTAATAGATGACCCTAAGTTTCCTTGTAATACCTAATAGAATGTTAGTTATAAACAACAGCCCTAATAATAATAATAATAATAATAATTAATTGGCATTATTGACAACTAGCTTAATTTAGGCTAATGTATTACATTTAAAAGAGAAGGCATGTTGATTTATAAACTAAAGATATAACTAAAGCAGTGTGTTTTGTGACCTAAGGGCCTTTTGTGCTTAGTAGAAAATATATGCATTTAATCAATGGGCAATTCATTTGTAATTTTAATTATTAAATATCCACTCCAATAGCCAAATAGCACGGTTAAAATAACTGAATAAATTCAGTACTTTTGTAACGTTCTGCTTATAAGAATGCCTCATCTTTCAAAATGAAAAAGGATTTCCTAACTGAAAATGAATGCAGAGTTTTCATCCAGCCCCGGTTGCCATGGTTACGACCAGCACCCTATCATATGCATGTATGATCTTCAGTAGCTCATGGCATAAAGCGCAAATGTGCTCCACTTAAGACACTAATTTTGCATTTTTCATGAGAGCCCTTCGTCTGTTTATTTATTTATTTTAGTCCGTCTGTCTCATGATTTTACTGGTGTACTACTAACAGAGTCAAGTATCTGGTCATTTTTGTAAGAAAAGTAACACAGAATTACCCCCCCATCCCAACTCACACATTTTCCTGAAATCTCTTTCTGTACAGGGCAGAGTTTTTCTGCCTCAGTCTGACACTGATCGATAGACAAGCTATTCTGATCCCCGAAAAGCACTATAACAAGTGAGATCTAATGCTGGTGACTTACATATGGATGCTGGCATAGGTATGGCTAATGTGATTTTCTGAATATAAATGTGAGAACCTACCAGATTTGTTTAGTAGATGCTTTAATCATACTTTTTTGAGAAATCAGGGTCAGACAGTCCCTGGAGCAATTTGGGGTTAAGGGCCTTGCTCATGGGCCCAGCGGTGAAATCACTGACTCCTGGATTAGTCCTGGACACTTTCGGATCATGAGTCCCAACCCACGAGACACTTGCTGCCTGCTTCTCTTAAAATCTGCTCTGGACCTGACTGATCCAAGGTCCAAGACACGGACGCATAGTTAGAATTTTTTGTAGTATCTATAGCCACATGGTCCAAGGATGAGATTCAACATCTCCTAAAGGAGTATTAACCAAGTTAAATATTAACTCCATGTGAGCTAGAGTAACGGGGCACTGCTTATAATCGCTTATAAGTCTAATGGTATGGTTAGCATTTCTGCATTTCTAGTTCTAATATGAGCAATTATGAGAAAGTATAATAAGTATAATAATAAGTATAATGGAGATAGAGCCATCTGTGATGTGTTAACCTTTGGGAATTAACAAATATACCTGTCAGCACTGACTTTAGTATTGTACATGATTGTTACCATTAAGTGCAGGAATCATTGAAGTATACGAAAGTCTAACAATCTAAATGTCACTTGGTCAGATGTTTGGTTGGCTAGCAAGGGTCGAGATACCATGGAAACACACCAATGGGTCTGATGTGCGTTACAAATCTCTGCTTTCCTTAGGTAATTAGCTTCTGCATGGGTCTGGTGTTTCTATAAGCATGGGTATTCTTCGGGAAAAAATGGACAAGATAAACAGGAGCTCAGGCAGACTGTGAGGTCACTGCTTGCCAGGGCCTGGATTATGGCACTAAAGTGACCCTGAGAAGCATGTATTGATCCAGTCTGACAGTCTATGTCTCTTTAAGCCAGGCCTCGGCCGCTATTCAAAGGCTTTAAGCTGTTATCTTAAATATCTCCCCGGCTAAAACTCCCCAGCAGCAGGCTGGCTTTCCACTGTATGAGATGCATTGTGTTATAATTAGCTGAATGCACTTTAAACTGCTGGTATTGTACTGTCTAAGTTTGTATGCATGGCACATTTAAACATGCATTATAGTGGTAAAATCCCAAGGGGATGTGCATAAGAGAGGTACGCTCTACCTCAAACTGAAGCAGAAAGTAACTTATCTTGTGAAGTTCTGAAATTCGTGGTGAAGCAATGAATGTAAATGCATTGTGTCGCTAATCTGTCAGAATCTCAAACCATCATGGTGTCACGCAATCATGGTGCGACGCAGTCATGGTGCCACGCAATCACGGTGCGACACAGTCATGGTGCCACACAATCATGGCGCGACATAATCGCTGGGATGGAGAAAAGAGTTTGGGGGGTATTTTATGGCAGGAGCAGATCTTTGATGAAGGGATGTGGTGTGCAGGCGTTACCAGCACTGGCTTAAAAACCTAAATCACTTGGAAACCAGTCACATAAAATTGTGTCTCAATTCTGAGACACCAATTGCTCCCCAGGGCTCCTGGGACTGTGGGTGTGGGCTCCGTCGGGCCACTTGCTACGTGGCACTGGGGTGTCATTCCGACGATGACTCCAGCCCTCTCTCTCTCACCCCGGCCCCCCCACCCCCTTTGATCACCATATCTTCAGCTGTAGTAACACAATCACGTGAAAGCGAAATCTCTCCAGACAGGCCAACCACAGCCAGTGCTGGAGAGGTGTCGGGGGACGGGTCATGTGACCATCCCATCTGCACCGGCCGTCGTTTCAGGGCTAACTGACATGGTCGGCCGCTATTGTTACACGTCCCTCCATCTTCCGCAAACGCTTATCCGGTATGGGGTCACGGTGAGCCTGGAGCCAGGCCCAGAAATCACAGATCACAAGGAAACACGCACACACACACTGTGACAATTCAGCTAAACACATGTTTTGGACTGAGGGAGAAGACTGGAGTCCACAGAGAAGAACCTTCGCAAACATGGGGAGAACATGCAAACGCGATGATGATTTGACTGCCTGAAAAAGTGTAAAATGGTCAGTGATTGATATAACTAGTACCAGGGCCAGACAAACTTCTCTGGGGGGCCCAAGACTGACATGGGTAGGGCCCCCCCTAAGTGGGCCATTTGAGGTATTTTTTGGTGCCAAAAGAGAAAGTATATGATATTAGAAGCAATGGAATATATATAATATGCTATGGTGTGCCAGTGGAAAATTTACCAATCAGGGTGGGAGGTGCGAGGGCAGAAAAATTCACCAATCAAGAAGTATTGTGGTAGCATATCGATTGGCCAGATTTTAACCATGCTGTCTTTTGCTAAGGTTAGTCTTGAATTTTTGCATACCCTAGTTTAATTGTGTTCTCTCCACATCCGTTCACAATTTGTCCCCTACTCTAGTGGGACAGTATCAAAGACACAGGAGATATAATGTTAGTCTTGTATCTTTGCGCTGTATTCTTCTTCTGTTAAGCATCTTTGTGCCAGTTCGCTTGGCAGTGAATCTCCTGGTAGACCCCAGTGGTAAAAAAAAGCTGGATAATGCAAGGTCTTGAAGTAGAATAGTCCATTAAAGCCAGGAAGGGGGGCAACTTTGTCTATCTTGAAAACTGTCCCTAAAAATGCAAATAACAGACATGTTGTTACAGGCTTAGCTCCAGCTCTCGTTAACAGGGTGGGCCAGGAAGATTTTTTTTTTTTCGGGGGGGGGGGGCAATTACATATAAAAAAATACACTTCCCCCTCTGGCCAGCTTTGTAATTGCCCCCCGGGCCTGTGTTGTCATCATTTAAATGATAATAATGTAATATTCTTAAGTGTAACTTCAGGAAATTCTCTTACGGACCCCCCCTCTCCCATACCTTGTTACCTACCTTGCCTAATGGTAAAGTCCACCTCTGACTTGTATGCAAGTATGCATTTTCCATATAAAGGTTAAAACGTGACGCAATTCCTTTCTATAACAATCCACGCGCACATAAAATACGCATGCAATTGCGTTGTAACGACAAAAAATTGCCACAAATATTGCTTTATATGGCAGATGTGTACTTGGGTACCAGTTACGTTAATCCTATGATGTGGTATTTTCCTAAAGGAATGGTACGTTTAAGACAATGACTGCATGTTAAATTTGTTTTTTTTTATTTGTTTACACAAAAGAATCTTAAAAGCAAATGAGATAGCTGGTCTGGGCTGCTTAGACTATGCAAATATGGCCCTGCCCACACATAGGGCCGGGGCTATTGTGAGATCATGTCTGAATCAGTGGGCTTGTCAGGGTCAATTAACGAAGGTCCATTAAAATGAGGGAGTCAGGCATCAGCTCACCCTGTCGTGGTTCCACACAGCACATCATGACAGCTAAAATAGCCACATCTAACCTGGCAACCTCCCCAAATACAAGCCCCAGGGGACTGTTCTCTTTCCTGAGGACAACTCTGTGTTTTATTTAAGAGATAACCTCTGGTAACGTGCATTAAGGCCCGGCACTTATTTCAATTGCAGCTTATGTTTTATTCGCCGCCAAACCTCCGGCTATTAAGGCCGCCCTAGCGAGAAGAGGGATACAGGTCACATGACAGCTGGGCATGCCACAGGAACGTGTTACCGGTGGACGCCGGTTGCCAGACATTGCCATGGTTTGCGAACCCTTCTGAACTGACTGACCTTCATGAGATTCACGAAAACCTGAAAGGTTAAGGAATTAAGCTAATCCCCTGTATAGGGGACGGATTTATGAATTTCCTTAACAAGTTCCTGATTTTACGTACAATAGTACGTGGAAAATAATGTCCCATGACTTAGAGGTTTTGTGCTTGACTTGACCCCTGCAGGATTTAGGATTGTGACCAACATTAGCTGAATGCCGTATCAACACAATGGCGCCATCACACAGATTCAGCACTGCTGGCTTCGACTTCAGAGACATGTGGCTATCTGAGAACACGGCTTTCCAATTTATGCCGCTAGACTCCACAGGTCCGTCAGGTGTCTGTAGACATAAGTAGCCTAATAACCCAGACAAAAAAATGCTCAACCTGGCTATTGGGTGAGCTGGAAAAGGTGTAAACCAGTACAAATGAAGGTGGAAGCCAGCCAAGGTCAGGATCAGTTCAATCATGGTGCCCACATTCCAAAGTATCACAGACTCACTGCTTTTGGCCAAACTGTTAAGGTAATATGCATGGGGTGTAACTGAATACCTTAAAAGATGTGCCCGACTATGCTGACTGTCTGTCGGCGATGAATGTGTTCTTTGTGCATGAAGGTACTAGCGGGGGAAAAAATCCTCGATATGGCCACAAATAAACAGGCATTTCTGAGGTCGCATACTGGCGGTCCACAATGTGAAAAAACCATTGTAAGGTGGCTAGATCGCTATCTTGTTTAGACTATTACATTTTTGCCTTTAACTCATAAATCCCAGACATGCTGATACAGAAAAATATTAGTTTTGATAATAGTTGCCATTGTCAGTAGGTTTTTTTTCCGCGTCACTGAAATCCTTTCAAATGAAAGAGCAGCGATTGTTTAGAAACATGTCTCACGTTGTTATACTTGACACAGACCCTAACCATCAGATCGCTAAATGGTCCACAGGAAAACATTTGAAAACAACTGTGTTCTTTTTTTCTGCGTTTAACATTCATTTAATACGGACCTTATAATATACCTCGTTCTGAAACTGGAGTTTTTTTTTATCTTAATGTATATTGCATGGGTGGTTTTCTTTTATGTAATGGGCTAGTTTTCTGCGTTACATAAGAACATTATGAATGCTTTGTTGAGCACAGATCTGGAATTCGCTTTAGACCAGTATCTGTACGATATACTTTTGGGACCGCTAAAGGGATTTGGGTAATGAAAAACAGTTTCGTGTACTACTTTTATACGATAAGCCCCTTTTACATTGTTAGGAACACTCTATTTCTTAAACAAGCTTGAGCATTTAAATTTCTTGACCAAAAGAAATACAGTCACTGAAATGTGCACTACAATTCCAAACTGTTGCTAGATAAACTTTATTAATCCCCAAGGAGGAATTGAAGCCTGTTGGTGTTTATGTCCGAAACAAATAGACCTATTAGATGGCTTTAAACAGAGGTAATATGCTATAGTTTATGAACTTCCCGAAATGCCAGAGCTGGCTGTATTATTCTAGGCTGTTATCAGGTATCATAGACTGACTGTGTTCATGATACTCAGTATACTGGGGTAATTGTACGATTTAGTTAAATCTCCAGACCCGGGCATTTAAATTACTTTCTCCACTCATGCAAAATAATCTAATTATGGCTTTGTTCTCAGCATCGACATTCATTAATGTAACAGTTCAGTGACTCATCACAGTTTAAAAAAAAACACACACACACACACACTAAATATAAAACCATACCAGGGCAATCCGGCTACCTCACAAGGCGGCAAAGTGCCGGAGAAGCTGGACTAGGCTGTAAAAGCTGAGATCTAGCTAATCTGATGCGTGTCATGGATCACAGTGATACCCCACTACACTCGGTTTTATTTACTCCTCCGTCTTGCCAGTGGGCAAAGCCTGTCTGTCTCTCTTTGGGTTTGCCCCAAGCTAGATTCCCTAGTTAATTACAGGAATATATAAAAACAACAACATAGGCCGCAATAGCACCCAATATGTAAATATGTATATACAATTTTATTACATTTTATTAAAATTCATTATGTAGTTCCATAAGTATGTGGTATTCATACTAAGTATGGAAAAAATGCTTTGCAGGGGTCTGTAATGTACAATGAATGACCTAAGTAGGCTACTCTACGTTTGCGCTGGTTAAACTGGATGGTTTCAGTGGGAAAGCGCACCGGTATTAAGGTTCAAAGGCTGGATTTACAGAGCCAAGGGACTCGCTGCCCGTGAACGATAAGCGTCTAATGAGAAATTAAAATTGAACAAGGAAAAAAGCAGCGAAATGTAAATTTAATTTGCTGAATAAATTAACAAATTACAAATAAAACACGGAGTAGTCACGGGACCTGGCAGTATAATGCAATGTTCATACGAACACTTATCTGCTTAAAAGATCTGCTCTGCCGCAGCCATACTCATATGCTGTCACTGCGACTGGAGACAAGCAGCTGAATCGGGTTTGTTTGCAGGCTGCGAAGCTCTCCAGCACACCAGCCTCTTTGTTTATGGGAAATCACCTCGGCCGCACATTTACAGTCCGGTAATTGCTGCCGCTGGCCTGGCGGACTGAACTGGAGATGCCGCCGAGCCATTATTAGAAAATCAAAAGCTGTTTTTGCAATTATGTTTGTTTGGATGAGCAGAGTGAATCAGTCCCGGGATTTTTCGTTTTTTTTTTTTTGCTGGAGTAACTGTAAGCATTTTTCCATCCGTATGCACGCGGATATATAGTCTAGTGTTAATTAAATGTACCTATTGGAAGTATAATTTTCGACAGAATAAGAAAAAGGGTAGCAAGAACAAGCGGAAAAAAATACTGAAACATGGGATAATGAATTGTGTACGAAATGTATAAAATATGACAAAACAGTTTAGATGCTCTGATGCATCCTAGAGGCCATCAGCTTGAACAGCATATTTAACAGAAAAAAGAACACCTTAAGAGTAAGGTACAGTCACCGCAGTGACGCTACCATAAAGGTCGGCGGTTTACAGGAACAGGAGAGGGGGCTTGGGGAAAAGGACAAGCGGCCGCAGAAAGAGCAGAGGGGCCGGGAATCGGCGGGCTGGAATGGAGCGTTCGCGCCGATCGCCTACCTGCCGGCCGCCCTGACGCTAATTCGGCCTGGCAGCTGAGAGCAGCTCCGCACAACTTTCTCAGCCTTCCTAAGTAATTGGTGACCTAGGACCCCGTCTCACATGGGAGCTACTTCCAGTCCGGCAGAGGGGTCAATCTGAATGTAGGATTGTTCTGAACTTTAAAACATGTGACCTTGCAAAAAAAAAAAAAAAAGCCCCCCTCTCCCACACCTCCAGAGCCATGCCTTTCCGTCTTTGCCCGCACTTTGATCACTCTCTGCCCTGCTCGGTTTCCCTTTCGTACTGTCCGGTCAGGTGTCTTCCAGGGCGAGAAAGAGAAAGCGCGGGTTCTCTCATACTGACAAATATTTGGCCGCGACTTTTCAATCTTCATTTTTTTTTGCAAGCTTTTGTTTAATTACCACATGGTGCTGAATTTTATTCGCATGTGTTGCAGGCTTGTGCTATTAACCCGTAGTCAAGTCTGTTGTATTTAATTCGGAAACAGGATACATTAGCGGTACTAGAATGCAATGCCATTCAAATTAAACAGCAGAATTTTAATATATAAATGATAAACATATTCCGGACATTTTTATGATATTATTTTTTGATTGATTAAAATGAGTAGCTGATGGATTATAACCCAATGAAGCCCAGCGTCCTGTGGACTGCGGCAAAGGCCTCTTCGGGAATCCAGGTCCTTACCAATGACAGCCCCTTTTTGCCCTAACAATCAATTAGTGTCCATTGACACAACAGAAATCCCGTCCGCCACACTGAGCTCACTGCCCCCCGGCGGCGCCATCTGGGGGCCCGGGACGCGCTGTCTCCTAATTTCCTCCTAGTTTTCTAGTTATGCATTGTGAAATAATTATACCTCGGCTCAAAATGCTGCAACGGGGGCGTCATCGCGCTGCCGGGCGCCTTTTTTTTCCCATGTCGCGGAGAGGCTTTCGGCCAAAGCTACGAGGGATTTTCTGGAACAGACATACTGCCTCTCATCGTACTGCTTTTGGGATCCCCACCCAGAAATGATATCAACGTGATTTTAATTCATCACAGGACAAAGTCCTAACGCGGCCGACGGGACTCGCGTTACACTCGCCGCGAAAAGCGTGCCTCAGAGCCAGCCTTTTCCGAAAAAGGCCATCATCGGCTGTCACCAGCAGACACACACACCGACGTGTGCTGGGTTTTATACGATCTGCAGATCAGCTGCATTTTTCTGTCTGATTTCATCCGAAACATCGGTCACATCAATTTACCCCCGTATCCATTGCATGTATCCGTAGGCTTACATGTCAGTCTTCAAACCGACATTCCTATGATCTTTACATAGAAATCCAGAATCCCATACCCTCGTCTGGTTTCTTCAATTTAAAAAAACGGCATGGAACAGCCAAGTACAGTACTGGCAGTGATCTGCGGGGAATACTAATTTAATTCATTACAACAACAACATCATTTTCCCCACTTTGAGCAGATTGCCACTAAGTAAAACACGATAAAAAAAAACAAAAGAATAAAAAACATAAATGTCGCTTTTGATGAGCAAAAATTGTTGGTTGGATTTTGGACCCCTTTAAAAATTTATGGATGAGTTTCAAAACAAAGATAGATGTAATATGCATTTACATAGTATTAGAAATATCAAATGGCAAAAGAGGCATGTCAATTCAGCCATCGTTTAAAACTTCGTTTGCATGTAACGAAGCGGAAAATACGCATATAAGCATAACTTTCAAATAAATTCTGTTCTAAAATAGGAGATGAAAGAAAACTTTTCGTTTTATGGGACTCTGCAATATCCTGAAAACTTCCAGATGATAAGTAACGCCATTGTATTCCTGTAATACATTATTACAGTCAGAAACCGTGTTAACATAGGTAGTAATGACTCCGTTATCTGTTCATCTCTTGGTGTATATATATATATATATATATATATATATATTTTTTTTTTTCGTAATTCTAAGGTTCCTGTACTAGCATAAAAAACTTCACACGCGTCTAGTTCCCACGTTGACAGAAGGCTGCTTTGTTTTCGGTATGGCGCTCATTATCTCATTCCTGTGAATGACACTAAGAAATGCGCTACACTAAGTTCATCTGCTGGTCAGGACGTACATCAGCCAGAAGACAACCGGTGGCCAAAGGCAGAATACAGTACGCCGATTCCTTAATTCTACGTAACCTATTAATAGCACGTGTTGATTAATGCATACCGCTGCGCCTTCTCGAAGCGTACATGTAATTTTGTTTTCCTTAGCGTAGTTTCTGATCGTTTTCCGCAATTATTTTAAAAATGATTCGAGGCTGCCATCTGTCGGTATGCAGAGTGAACTACAATTATTATTTCAAATATAAATGTATTAACGTGTTGACTAACAGGTATGCATAGGAGTCTTAACAGACACCAATTTTATTGCTTTGAGACTAAATAAAATGAAATGAATAAAATTTCTATACTTGCTTAATTACTAAAAACTTTCTGTATTTGGTCCACAGACTCACTTTCAAAATATTATGAAAAATTAAGCTTTTTGGGACATCTTTTACACACAGTCTCTCGGATCATGAGCTCAGCAATAGGGATGAGTACAGAGGACTAGTGGTGACCAACTTGCAGCGTAGCATCAGCAAGACAAAAGAGCTGGTGGTGAACTTCTGCTGTAACAGGGAGCTTTTGAGACCAGGTCCTTGACATAACTGACAATGAACAAACTTGTCATGATGGACAGCTCCGTCACAGGACTGACCCAGAGCAAACTCACTAGGAAGGTGAGGAAATTAGAGGAAAGTTCATGGTTTCACCGAATGATAAAATGTATAATCTTTTAATGAAAATTCATCTTTTAGATTTTTTTTTCTTGATTCCACTTTAAGATAAAATATTTGCTAAATGCATTCATTGATTAAGAATCAATGAATGCATCAATTCAGACAAAGCAACAAAAATGACACAAAAAGGTAACCCTTATTTTAAAATAGTTTATTCATTCAAAAGTACCGCTTCCCAGAGTAACAGTTTTCAGTTGTCTGACCTGCATTTTCTCCTTATTAGAATAATTTAAATAAGGTGCCTGCAAGCTTGAACTTACCCACTGTAAGTTATTTTATGGGATGCTAAGTAAACAGAACAATTGCTTTGTGACCTGGAATGGATTATGGGAGTCATGTGATTATTACACCGTGACCAGGAGTGAAAGGTCCTTGTGCTCTGATAATGAGCTAACGGGCCCTGCTCTGTGCTGAGGGGTACACCTGGATTTTCCCGCAGGGCTAATAATTCTTGAGCAGCCAGGTGGGGGCGGTGATGCCGGACTGAATGAAGTAGTTCCACCACCAGGGTTTCTCCTGCCTCTCCTCGCCGTTCTCCCCCAGCTCGCTCAGCGTGTAGCGCTCAAACTGGTTGTAGGGGTCAAAGCGGTCGTAGGTGTCCACTAACGGGAAGCTGTAGACGTCTGCGGGGGGCGGCCGGGCGAGCTTTCTCAGTACGAAGTCCACGCGGCCGGCCTTCTGCATTCTCCGAGGAAGGTGGATCTTCTTCATCACACGCGTGTAGCCCGGGGCAGAGGCGGTCAGGATGTGGATGCCTGGATTCAACAGCCTCCAGTAGTCCCCGTCTTCCGCTAAAAGATATGGCATTAACTTAGGGTCTTTTGGCATCATTCTGTACCTCACAGTGTACGTGCTTTACTGTATTTTAATCATTTAAAGGGGGAGCTAAAACGATACTCTAGAAGTTAGTACAATTTTATTCTGAATATTAGTTTCAAGGGATGCAACAATATACACCCTAGCATTTCCGTTTCTGATAATATTAAAGCATTGTTATTCTGTAAACTGTTAATACAGACATAAATCTGCTTTCAGCACGGATTTAGGTTTATATTAAGCATAATTAAGGAATTAAAAGTCTGATGTAGGGGCGGCACGGTGGTGCAGTGGGTAGCACTGTCGCCTCACACCTCTAGGACCGGGGTTCGAATCCGGCCCAGTTCCATGTGTGTGAAGTTTGCATGTTCTCCCCGTGCCGTTGTGGGGTTTCCTCCGGG
>JAODKL010000051.1:8239515-8252893 GCA_026780765.1 Petrocephalus schoutedeni
TATCTCTGAGGAATGTTTCCAGTACCATGTTGAATCTATGCCACGAAGGATTAAGGCAGTTCTGAAGGCAAAAGGGGTTCCAACCCGGTACTAGCAAGGTCTACCTAATAAAGTGGCCGGTGAGTGTATAAGTGAGGGAGCTGGGGGTCAGTGAGTTGGGTCCTCAAGCACTCAGCACCTCTGCATATGTTCATGTTTGAAGCCATTCCCAGTGACCCAGCAGTGATATTGTTACTCTACCAACCAGGAGATTCAAATCCACGGGAACGTACTGAGCATCGCAGTGGCACCTGTTTAAAGGTAGCTTGCATTATATGAGCAAACCACGGTTAGAGTCTTCTGACGGAATGCAGTGAATAGTTACTTTATAAATCAGTAAATGTATCCTTTTGGCAGGTCAGGAAGGACTTCGCTTACGAATATCATGCTGTCCAGGATTGTTGGAGAACTCGATGACCAGGAGGTCCTTTCCCTCGATGCTGCGGCCGATGCTGTACGTCCTGGAGATGGCGGAGCACTTGGCCGCCGTCTTCTTCAGGACGTTGAACATCTGCGCGTTGGAATGATAGGTGAACTGGATGATGGTGGACGGCTCCTCGGGGGAAATGTTGCCCATGGCAACTTCCTGTTGGGCTAAGAATCCAAATTCAGGAGGAATGACAGCACAGATAAGAGAGCTTAGCTGAAGAACTATATGTAACGATCACTGCACAAATACGCTCCAAATGAACCTTCTTTAAATCCCAGACATTTACACTTTATAGCAAAGATTTGATATATGTAAAAAGCACTTTTCTTTCATCCCGGACATGAAAAACATGTGACTATACACCACTAATTCCACATTCTCCATGGGGACTATCCTAAAGGTCAGTACAAATGGATTATATTTATTTCATGACCCAAATGTGCTTCAAGAAAACAAAATCTCTAAAGTAACAGCCCATACTGTGTATATAGAAGACACATATATGATAAGAAATAGCAGAATTAAACACCAAAAATACATTAAAATGCATGAAACCTCATTTTTTTAAATGTCAGGAAATTACATTATACAACGACAGGAAATTACATCATGAAATTACAGGAAACTTGACACTACAGCCCAAAAAAGCAGCATTGCCTAGGTTTTGATTATTTTGTAATGTAATGCAACACCTCAGTGGTGAGGTGGCTGGCTCTGGTGACCCCACCTCTGAGGGTCTCCAAGGGGTCAAAGCAGCCCTCCTCCTCACTGCCGAAAAAGCGGTCGCAGTCCAGGAAGTATGGCCAGGCCATGTCGATGCTGTCAAAGGCGTGCTCACAGCCTCGTCGCACCGCCTCGCACGTGCTGCGGCACGGCTTGAGCGCGTGGCCGTCCTGGCAGCGGGGCGCCAGCACAGAGCAGCCCAGCATGCGGATGTCCGGAGAGCATTCGCCCCTGAGCAAGGAGTGCACAACACTCAGGAGCAGGTATTCGGCCCCTGTCTCTGCCTCCTGGCGCCCCCTATGGTCCAGGAGGTTTGGGAAGGTGGTCTTCTTGTAGGGCATGTCTTCGCAGTAGCCTAGCGCCATGTCCGTGCACGTGCCTGTGAAATGACAGGTTGTGGAAGAGAAATTCCAATAGGGCTGGGGGAAGTTGCATTGTGGGATTGCTGTTAATGTCTTCGGCCTTAAGCAATGAAGAATGTTCATGTTCTGTGCTGACCCAGAAACTACAAGCTGAAACTGCCTATTTGCCTGTTTGTGAAGACAATCAGAGCCTCCCTTGCCTTCCTGAGAGAACGAGACCCCTTACATAGGCTGTCCAGTCTCACAGAGGATACTGGGAGAGAAGATCAGAATTATCAAATAGAGAGACAGGCGTATGTCTATATGCAATTGTATATGTGTGCTTTGTTTAATCTGATTTGCTTAATTGAATGGGACAGATTAAGTGGAAATTTGTGATCGACCAGCGAAGGTGGACTGCTACTGATGGCGACTAGGCATCTGTCCTTGGGCCTAGAGGACCGTCTGTCCCTGGGCCTGTTGCTGGGCCTACAGGACTGTGGGGGTGTATGAGATCACCACCTCTGAGGCCATCACACTTTTCATCTTAACCAATGGGGCAGAAGATTTCCCTTTTAGGGGAGTTCCAAAAATGCATAAGAATCAAGCTTTTCCTTTGTTTGGGGTTCACTTCTTAGGAACGGGAATACTGATAATATTAATAAGTATCATATTAATAATGTTAATAATGTTGATTTAGGGAATAATTGCATGTTTGAAAAATGCAATCAGGCCTTATACTTGAAAAATAACGTGGCTGGCTGGCCAGTGTCTCATTGCCCCCAATGTTTCTCAGAGGTGATTTCCCTGTTACGGACGTTTGTGTCAGATTAGTAGATCATTGGTGACTAGACCCCATCCTGGCCTGGCCCTGGGGCACCCGGCCTCCCAGCAGAGATATGTGGGGCAGGTTTCATCTTGCTGCTCTACACCCTGCCACTTATTTACCAGTGATAGTTTCCTGACCTGTAAAAGTTGCTAGCAGAATGTATCACACGTCCCGCCGATTTAAATAATTAAGCAGAATCAAGAGCAGATCTTACCCTGTAATGATTAAGTGTAGCTAATGAAGTGGCCACTGAGTGTAGGTCTGAGAGAGAATTATACACATGAACACCAAAAAGGTCTTACTAGAAGCCGTAAACAGATACGATATGATTGCGCTCTCTCTTTTTCAGAGGAACACCTACGTTTATCTTCCACCGCAGCCTGGCATCTTCCTGAAAGAGGTGACACGGTAAGGAAAAGGTGAGTACGAAGCCGAAAGCGCAGCGGTACCGTTAGCCACAAGAGGGCAGTGCAGTGCCACAAAATGCATTCGGGCTGAAATGTGAAGTATGTGCCTGTGATTTATAAGAACAAATCACAGCTCTTCACTGCCTAAAGATCACCAAGTTAGTGCTTAAATACATGTCAATCTGTTCTTTGCACTTCCGTAAATATACTTTTCCCAAAATTGCCTAATAAACACAAAACATGAATTGGTGGTTTTAACTTTCTCTTTGTTACTTTAGCTGTACTCAACTGAAAGAAAACACATACTTTCAGAAAGTTTCACATATACGCCGGCATGCAGCTGCAAAGACATAGTACAAAACTCACGGATAAATATACGAACATTTCCGACGGAAGTTTCACGCCGTTATAGTATTAATATGGATATACTTCACCTAGACGCTGGTCGCCGGGTTCGCATCGCGGCGGTGCGCCCCACACAAGAGCAGATACAGAAATCACGGCGTAGAGATTTGCGATCATCTTGCTTTTATACATCCCACGTATATATGCCATTAGGTTATCTCCCATACGTGCAGCAATGGTTGTGATGTGGCACTAAGCTCAGGCCGGCCGTCCGCTTTAATTACCTGCTCCGGAGCACCCCCGCATACCGCAAAAAGACGCCTCTATATTACTCTCAGATTTCAGAAGAAAAAAAAGGAAAGCCGTGGAAAGAGGCTTTTCGGTAGAGGCTTTAAAAGGGCATGTTTATGTCGCTGAGTTTTGTTTTTACCTCATTGTTTGTAAATGGGTTGGATATTTCCAGCGCCCTACTTAGGCTATTAAATTTATTAGTTCTCACAACTGACGAAATCGCCTAAAACTATCATAAGTTATTACACATTAACGGCATTGTAATATTGTTAATATAATGGCATTTAGGTCTATACGTGCGCCCATAGTAATGCTATAGGCTACCTATTGCTGTAAATTCACTAAACTAATAAGTTCCAAATATTAGAGGAGAACAAGAAATGGTTCGCAGCGTTAGGCGTGCGTTGTGCGCGTTGTAAAGTTACAAGAAATGAAAGGTATGAATGTTTAAATATACATGTATGCATAATGGTGTATTAAGTGGACCGATAAAGGTTTCCATCCATCCATCTATTTCCTGTACCTGCTTGTCCTGTTCAGGGTTGCGCGGAGTCTGGAGCCTATCCCGGAGGCCACGGGCGAAGGAAGAAACTAGCTCGAATATTTCATATAAGATGGTCGTACATGGATAATATTTCATATACGATGATGATACACGTCACAAGACGTCGCCACTGATTATACTGTAGCACATCAAACACATCGCTGCAATTACTCTTAAATCCATAAAGCGGGTAAGAGGGAACAACGCAAAATAACGATCCACTCGACACATTAGAACTTTATTGAACAAATATCACCATTTAGTCTTCACAGTCCGTAGTTTACATAAAAGGCCATACAACTATATCCATACTAACACCATAATTTAATATTCTCACTATTACATTCTCTTTCACTTGTTCAAACGGAATGGCAAATCTATAAACTGAAGTAATATTATTTTATAAATATCAACTCTGCATTAAAATATACACCTGGAGTGCAGATCCTGTTTAGATAACTTGACCGTACTTTTTAAATAACAGTAGCTAAAATACCACACGGAAACGCATATATTTCTTTTGGACCTTGATCTAAGCAACAGGAAAAAACGCATTATGTTATTCCATGCTGCCATGGGAATGAGGGTTACCACCAAGATCAGTGTATAAGTAAGTACTGTAGTTAAATTGGCAAGACCTATAATAAAGTTTCTCATCTGAAGGCAGGTAAACGAGACCGAGTTGAATCCCACATTGTTTTGGATTATTGTGTGCTGCCAATCACTGTAACCCGCGCCTCATTGGTCACATTTCCTGCCTAGCTGTCACTGATTGGTTGAGCAATATAGCCCCGCCCATTATGGATACTGAAGCTTAATTTCTCCTAACGCCATCTCCATGTGAACAGTGGCCTATCACAATAAGTGCCACATAAAAATGGGTATTAAGATGCACAGATGGCTGCATCTGTATCCAGAATTTTGCCCCGTTAATAATCTTAATAACATAGGTAACCCCTTTAACGTAGTTTTGATTGCTTTTCTGACCCCTGTGCCCTAGCACTGATACTTTGTTGTACTTCACTGACTTCGGAGAAAGCACAGCTATAAATAGCGCTCACAGTTAATTAGTGGTTGGTTTTAATAAGGCCAGGGGAAAGGCTCCCCTAGTGAAGTCAAATCTCCGCAGCTGCCTGTTTTACTGTATGCTCCTGGTAGTGAAGCCTGCCGGTTCATTGTCTAGAAGAATTGATTAACACCGTGGGCATTGTCCATTTACCAGGCGTAATTACTGTTTATCTGTGCTCCCATCCTGATCCCTCTGAATGTGACCTGCACAGTCCCAGTGCTGCAAAATAGGCTTTGATTTACTCCTTGTAAAGTCCCAAGCTAATTCCCAACAGGAGAACCATTTTGCATCATTCAGTTTTGGCACTGGCCCCTCTGCGGAAAGTGGTACTCCGCCAAGATAACCTTTGCTACACGTCCTTTATGAAGGAATAATCCACATAAACACAGTCAAATTCAAGACCACTTATCAAATGGGGCTTACGGTATAAGGATAATCAACCATGTACGGTCCCCAAGCTATTTCCCTCATTTAACGTGCTCAAGCAAAACCGAAAATATTGGTGTAAATATTGGCTTGATTAAATCGCTTTGTCGTTTCCTTGCTCCAGGAGTAGGAATTATTTGCCAATCATTTATGAAAGTGTTTAAAGTTATTTCATTCAAAGTTTTTAGAGGCACAAATGAAAATGAAGTAATACTTTACTCCTGCATGAGAAATGCTTTTAAAAAAATCAATGACATCGCAGCACGAGAGATAAAATAGTGGCATCCAGAAAGTTACGTAAAAGTACTTCGTAGCGTTAGCTGTTAGCCTAGCGAGAGGCCCTTCAGCAATGCCAGCTGGTATCTGCAGTTGGTGTTGAGAAACTCCAGATGAAAAATGCATGAGAAATATACAAAATATACTTCAAAAAGTGTTATCCACTCTACTCTTCTGGAAAAACACTCAGAAAAAGGTTCTGTAATAGGGCATAAAAGGTGGAACGAGCAACGGGGAACCTAATGGTAATGTGGACAGAAACGGGCCGCACCCTTTAGAGAAATGGGACACTCGTTGACTTCCGAGTGCACTACGCTAATTGGCAATTGGTTTGGGACAGCCTTTTCATTACAGTACACGATTCTGAAGACATCCGCAATGCATTTGGAACAACACTGACCAAAGGACGCTGGCTCCGCTGCAGGTGACCAACACAGGAATGGTGGAGTGCCTCTACATGAACATACATGGAATCTGGGCTCTGCTGACCCCAGAGCTGTGGACACTTCCTCTCGCGGCGGAGGGGTCTCTTTTCCCACTTGGACCTCCTCTCGCCACGCTCCTCAGCTTATCCTCGGCAGGCAGTCATTCTCGGTGTCCAGCGAGCCGCCGTGCCCCGAGGAGGGGAAGAAGTCCCTCCGTAACAGCCGGTTGACGGCGTGCACCAGGACCTCCTTGTACTGCTGCCGCAGGAGGCAGTAGACGTAGGGGTCGGCCGCCGCCTTGCCGTACGCCAGGCACCTGCTGAGGACGCCCCAGCGCCGGCCGACCTGCACGTGAGGCAGGAGCTCCACCAGCCTGTCAGGGGAGCATAAAAAAGCGGGCGTGACGAAATCGAGCGGGCGGGAGGTCGCCTGCCTATAAGCCCACCTCATTGAATGCAATCAGCACCTCAAATCAATCTTGTCCATTCAGGAGTACAACTCAAACCAAATGAAGTCTAGCCTCATTTCACATGCTTGTCAATTCAAGCCATAGACTGTTCAGTGAGTGATTGCTTGTCTGACATTCCAGTTATTTCAACAAGCCACTAAATCCTCCCTAATAACAATATCCTTGATAAATGTTGTATGTTTTATGCCCGGTTCAGCGTTAGCGCCGTTATTCGTTTCAATTATACTTACCGTGTGGTAACATAAGGGGCAAAGCATATGATAAACGATCCAATGAATACCGTAATTTTCCTAGTAGCTCTGCGTTTCCTTTTTTTCTGCTCGGCCAGGCAGCGCTGTTTGACACTGAAACAATTTCAAAGAAGTGATCAGACGCTTTTGATGGCGCGGACACATCTAGAAGTCTAAATGCAGTCATCTAAACTGATTACGGATGTTTGAACACCAGGTGCAACACAACATGCCCAAATATCACTCTTCTACAATTTTTAATCAATCCCTTTTAACACATGCAAATGAATAATAATTAAAAAAAAAACGATCGCGAAAGTACCTTGGTTGAATATCTACCAGCAAGAGCAAGGTCTGCACGGTTATAATGTCTATCCTCTTGCAGTGAAACCGAGCAACTTTTAAGACTTTTATGTACGTAAAGCATAATACGATCAGGGACAGAGCGAAGGTGGCAGCGTGGAAAGCGACGGTGAACACCGTATACTTTATCCGGACGCTCTCTTCCTTTAATCTCAAGGTGCACGATGCGAACGCCTGGCTGTAGTCAACCCAAGAGAAAATCACCGCCACCAGGGAGAACGCGAGTGAATGGAGCCAGGAGTAACACACCATGACGATCGCGTCCTTGTATTGCATTTTACGGGTGTAACTCAGGGGGAAAACGACCGCGATCCACCTGTCGATGCTCAGGGACGCCATGGTCAGCATGGTATTGGCCGTCAGGAAAGTCTCCAGGAAGCTGACGGCGTGGCACATCGGGTCCCCGAAGGGCTTCTGGCTGGTAATAACACCCAGGAAGGTCGACGGCATGTTCAAAAGGGTCATGATTATATTGCAGAATGACAGGTTCAAGATGAAGACGCCCGGCACTTGTCTTCGGATCTCGGCGCTGTTCATGAAGCATATCAGCACTAATAAGTTAGACAACAGAGACACGACGGCCACCAAAATAATAAACAGTGCCAGCAGGATGTCCGCCAAGTCCATTTCTCAGCGCAAACTTTCTCCGATCGTGTGCTTAACACCTCCAAACGCGCCCATCACGTCTCCCTGCTTGTTTCATCGCCTTGATCACTTCTCACAGTTTTGGAAAAGTGTCATTTTTTCCCCCACAACCGCTGTCATCTCATCCTTAGACTGGAGCTCTCCAGCGTGCTGAATCCCCAGTCGCTTATTTGCAATTAGACCAATTCCTCTCTGCGGATCAACCTTCATGCACAGATACGCAAACGTGTAAAGAAAACGCAGTATACCACCCGCACTGTATTCCAACAGTATTGCAGTATTCCTCTCCGCTTATGACTGCTGTAAAGTGGCACTGGCTGCTTTACCATGCGTGCGGCTGCAGGTCATGCGCAGGAGCGGCGCGTTCCCCTCCGCGCGGCGCTGCGCCGATCTTAGGTGGCGATTTTATAATAATCCGATTCAAAGCCTCTTTGTGAATCCCGGCCCAGATATTCCAGTATTTAATGGTGCATAAAATCGAGCTTTGTTGACTATGACAGCTTTATGCCTGGTTTTTAGAAAACAAGGAATTTTTTTTTAAAAGGGAGCATGCAGGCATGGCAAAGTCTAACACACTCTCCTCTAATTTTATGCTTAAGGACAGGAGTAGTGAAACATTACGGACACACCTCTCTTCCTGGACACGGAAAGGCGAAAGAATTGCAGCAATGCACATTAAGGTAACCTTCACGGGTGAACGGTTAAAAATTAAAGTGTTCACATATATGCGCATATAACTTAACGCAGTACCAGTGCTAGCCCATGTGGCGCCCTAGGCGAGCATCAGCACTAGCGCTCCCCTGTCATCGCAAAGCAAAACTGACTGGAAAGTCGGCACCTCCTCTGAGTATGGTGCCCTAGGCGACCGCCTATGTCGCCAAAAGGATTGATCAGCCCTGTCTGCTTAGGTCGTCCGCTGTCAGTACCGGCGCTCCCCATATGGCGCCCTAGGCGAGCATTAGCACCGGCGCCCCCCCGTCACAGCAAAAGCAAACCTTTATCATGATGTCTGCTCACATATTTTACTTCAGTAGAAAGAGCAAGGCAAGCATTTTTCTTCATAAAGGTAGACTAATCCTTCTACCCGTTAATCCATCAATACACACATCTATCAGTTATTACGTATGATTAATGAAAGAAATCAAAAAAGATACGCCTCGTGTGATATTTAATAGTTTAAAGCACAGGATTTTCAGTTATAAAATAACCTAATAAAATGCCCCCCCCTCCACCCACCCACAGACATCTGACGCGCCCTTGGATTCGGTTCGTTAAAGATCTGTCCAGCGCACTAGCCTATATAAAAGTCACATCAGGTGAGATAAGCGACTGAAATACGAATTGTTGTCTCACTGTGAGGTTTTGCAAACAAGCCGGAACAGCTTAAATACACCCCCCCCACACACACACACACACCACCGCTGGATGTGACCGAATTTTAAGTGATTCCCACGGTAACCTGAAAATCACACGATGTTATCGGTTTAGTCGTTTCTTTTCTATAGAGTATATTAGTTTTTTTTGCAAACTTTTGCATCGCTCTCAGCGTTGTTAATTTTTTTTTAAAAAGCTTTAATTTACTGTATTATTTGATTTTTTAAAAAGGGAATTTTTTGTCAATCGAAATAAGTGCATTACTTACACACACACACACACACACATATATATATATATATATATATATATAACTGTCATAATTAGTGACTCGGAGCTTAACTATACGGCAATGAAACACGTCGTATTTACAAATGCACAGGACAGCACACGTCCGCTCATCTCTTAATTCACTGTACTGCTCTCTGGACGCCGACCGAGCACCTTGAGGCGCAGACGGGCTCGCTTTGGCGACAGCCTGGGACGCGCAGCCATAAACCCCACGCATCGCAGAGGACACTCGGAGTCGTTTCTCTTCTCAGCGTTGTTTGCTTCTTATCACGTGGTGTCTATAAGGAATCCTCTGCTGTTGTTTCTTAGCTTATGTGAGTTTGTGCTATATTCTCTGATGTTAAATGACAGTTGTAAAGCGTGATGCTGATTCTTTTGCAATATACAGTGGTCTGGAAATGAATTTCCCCCATGAGGACCATAAAGTCTAAACAGAATAAGTTTAGTGTAAAGGTATTGCCTATAGTTTATTTAAGAAATGGATTAAAAATGGAAGCAGTAACAGTTATGTGCAATAGTACGTTCAGAAATGGGCTTTGTGGTTATATCAGACTTTTATACTGTTAGGGAAATTACTTTTATTATTTGTAATATATATTATCATTTTTGTTTATATATTAAATTTTTTTAAATTATACATTGCCCAGGGATACTACTCGCTACCATTTCTACGGCTTAGTGAACTTTACAGGACAAATTCTCTACAGATCCCAAAGTATCCCAAAGCCAAGTATCCCAAAGACCTAAGCAAAGTTCCAGGTTTTTTTCATGAAGAATAAACAACATAGACATTCTCTGCAGTTGAGTCATCTAAGTCTAATGGTTGGCAGCTTAGTTATCCAAAGCTCTGGAGGGAATTTCATCCAAGAAATCTTCTTATGAGTTCAGTGTTTTGCTCTGAGATGCAGTATACCCGGAGCCTCGTTGTTTGCGTTGACAATAAATATGCTCAAGAAAACCCTTTTTTTTATAAAAAAAGAAGACCTGGAATACTCATAACACAGGCAAGGAGGTTGGAATATTACTGCCCCCCAATCAGTCCTAAGAGTACAACCTGCAGTATGTCTCCAGCAATATTCTCATGCTTTAAGTACGTTATCAAATCTCTGCCTGGCTCATGGATGTGGAAAATTGGGGGTGGGGTGGCAGACTGTAGATTGAAAAGCAGAGATACTTTTACTTGGAAAAACCCAAATACACATACCGTATATTTTAAAGTAGATATGATTCAGTTGGATGTAAGTGCAGACCAGGCATTGCGTATGCATTAGAGACATCTCCTGGTACAGAACGACTTTAGTAACCACTTTACAGTTACTTTTTCATTTGAGTTACATACCGTTGAAAGAAATGCTGAACTTCATTTTTATGTTAATCTAACCACTCAGTCACCAGTTTTGCTGTGTCTACTGGAGGATTATCATCCTGACACACGGAACCACCTTCAGGGTACAATGTTGGAATCATTGGATGAACATGGTCTGGCAGAATGGTTCGACAGTGACACGCCCATCTAAATTCATGTACTGGGAGGAGGGAATGCCATGATATTCAGTCCAAAGTACCACTGATCCACCCCCATGCTGTACTCTGGGTAAAAAAACTGTCCAGGTTGTAAGCCTCTTTGGTGCTTCTCCACACTGTAATTCTGTCGGATATGGGAAAGACAGTGAAGGTGGACTCACCAGAGAGCAATACATTTTTCACATTGTCCTCAGCTCAAGATTTGTGCTGCTGGCACCATTGAAACTGATATCTGGAATTGGCACGAGTGGCCGTGGCCCTGCAGAGCTTCCAATAAAAAATGTTGGTGGAAACAGGTGAGTTGAGGTCCGCATTTAATTCTGCAGTGAGTCGGGCAGCTGTGGTTTTATGTGTTTTGAGTGCAATCCAGGTTAGTACCGGGCATCCCTTTCAGACAGCTTCCTCTTGTGTCCACAGTTACTCCTGTTGGATGTGGTCTGTCCTTCATGGTGGTAGGATGACATCACCCTGGATGCTGCGGCTCTCGACACACCAGAAAGACCTGCTGTCCTGGCCACAGATACGCCAGCGAAACATGCACAAAGAAACTGTCCTCTTTAGAACTCAGAAACGTCTCCCATTATGTTATGTGGATTCCGATATTTTATGTACTGCTGTGCTATTGCTCTGCTAAATCACTCGTCACACAATCGGTGAAGACTGGCCGCCAGGCTGAGCATATATAGGCGTGAAACCTCAAACATTATTGATCAGGTGTTTGAGTTTCACTTTCCAAACCCAGTGTGTGTCTATAAGCTTTATACTTTTGTTTCTAAACTTCTCACTCTTTGCCATAACTAAATAGTGGCATGTGCTTTCTTTACTAGACGACATTAGGGATCTGATAAGGAGACTATGTTCAGTGACACACTAACATGCTAACATTGTTTATGATTATGCTGATGTATTTTCTGGAAGAGATCGTAAATCTCACTGGCAGTGACTCTCTTAGGCCTCAATATGTCACCGACGTGTCTTCTTCTCGACTAATATGACACGCTGTTTGATCGCCGCATAAACTGATGGAGAAGAGGAACATGTTGCTGAAGACGTTCTGATTCTGAGGCATTTCTCTGGATATTTACTGAATGTCCACCACCCCCACCCCCAACCTTCTCATATTACCTGTTTTAGGCCAACGCAGCTTAACTTCATTCTCAGAAAGCAGACTGAAAGGCTATTTTGTTCTGGGAAAGCACTCGGCGTGCTGGGAATCTCGCACCGTGGCCCCGGGGCAGGTCTCGCGCAGTGATGGGGGGTGGGGGCACCCAGCCCATGTGCAGCGTTGCGCAATGTTGTGGATTGATCGCAGGATGAATGCAGGCCCACAGTGTCACATGTCCCCCTTAGAGTACTGCAGACATGCTGTTCCTCAGTCAGTTCCCGCACGCCTGCAGATGTGTGCCCCCACCTAACCTTTACCCGCTTCCGCAATAGAGTCAGGATTTGTGAGCTCCTCACTGTCAGGCCCACAGCCAGCCTCGAAGCCCCACCTCAAACACCACCACCTCCCCGAATTGATACAGGGCAGCGGTCCCTCACCTTCTCCACCTCCCCTTGCAGGATACTCCCTGTCCAGTCGTCAGTAGTTAAACGTGTTGTGCTTTGTTGATTTTCGGGTCCAAGCAATGCTGGATTGGCTATTCCGGAGAAATGTGAGAATTCCGGAAGAGTCGATTGGATTGTGGTCCTATGCTTGGGAAAATAAATGTCACACACACCCCCCCCCACACACACACTCACAAACTTAAATACCGTTACCCCCTCCTCAGGGCCCCCAGGAAACTGTTCAATTATGATGTTGCCTCTAAGTATCAGTCAGTGTTTTCATTCCGTCTTTCGATGTGGATGTGTTCTGTCTATCGATGTGGATGTGTTCTCTCTATCGATGTGGATGTGTTCTCTCTTTCGATGTGGATGTGTTCTCTCTATCGATGTGGATGTGTTCTCTCTATCGATGTGGATGTGTTCTCTCTTTCGATGTGGATGTGTTCTCTCTTTCGATGTGGATGTGTTCTGTCTATCGATGTGGATGTGTTCTCTCTTTCGATGTGGATGTGTTCTCTCTATCGATGTGGATGTGTTCTGTCTATCGATGTGGATATGTTCCTTCCATCTGTCAACGTGGATGTATTCAGTCTGTCAATGTGGGTGTGTTCCGTCTGTAGATGTGTTCCTTCCCTCTGTAGACATTAATGTGTTCCTTCTGTCTGTCAATGTGGGTGTGTTCCGTCTGTAGATGTGTTCCTTCCCTCTGAATACAATAATGTGTTCCTTCTGTCAGTCAATGTGGATGTGTTCCTTCCATCTATCAACATTAATGTATTCCGGGACACC
>JAODKL010000051.1:8365118-8377193 GCA_026780765.1 Petrocephalus schoutedeni
GGGGGAGTACCACCCCGCAGTCAAGGGGGAGTGTATCCCTCCACATCCGGGGGCGGGGGGAGTATCACCCCACAGTCAGGGGGAGAGTATCACTCCACATCCGAGAGCAGAGGGAGTATCACCCCGCAGTCAGGGGGAGAGTATTACCCCACATGTGGGGGCGGGGGGAGTATCACCCCGCAGTCAGGGGTAGAGTATCACCCTGCTTTTGGGGTGAGGGGGCATTTGTCACCACCCATTCAGGGGGACTGTGTAAGCCCAAAATCATGGGGTGGGGGGGTGTGTCACTCTGCATATGTGGGCAATGAGTCACCCTGCATTTGGGAGTGGGGTATCACCGCACATTATGGGTAGTGTATCACCCTGCATTTGTGTGTGGGGGGTGTATCATTCTGCATTCATGGGTGCATTCATTGTGGACAGAGTGTATCACCCCATATTCGGGGGGAATGTGTCACCCTATCCGACTCAGTGGCCGTGCTCAGAGTTTGGCCTGTGTTTGGATGGATATCGACATCGTAATGATGGCAGACACACCAGTGATCACTGTACCCTGCTCCCCCCTGAACAGATCAGCATGTAAAGGCTGTGCAAAAGGGCTAAAAACCCATAACAACGGGGGAAATTCCAAACACGATCCATCATAACTGAAGTCACCGGCTTTGCCACCTGTGAGAGAGCCGCAGCCCAGTAGGTCGCCCTGGGAAATGTGCCTCTTATTTGTTTTACTTTAGCGTAACAGAAAGTGCTTTTGGGCAAGTGTAAGCTGAAGCGCTCAGAACAGTGCTGGAAAATATATGAAACAATTAAAGTGCTGAGTGCTAAAGCACCATCCAAAGAGGGCTCAGACTGGAAGGGAATCGTCTGTTTCCAGTCCGGTGACACTGCAGATGTCATGGTGATTGGTCTGAAGAGCAAAGATAAGGGTTAGTGCGAGGAATCGTCACAGTTTCTGAATCCCACTTGGACACACACACACACACACACACGTACAAACACGCCTGGCGTGTTTTGCATGTAACGAATAACAGGTGTATAGCAGTGTGACTTTCTGTCTCATACCCCGCCCCCGAAGCCAAACCCGGCACCTCATTTCGATGTCCCAGACCCTGACCCCCTCAAATGTGGTCATCGTAGCAAACGACGGCAATTCACTGAATTCACCGGCCAGGGAGGCAGTGCTGTGGTCGGCGTAGGCCTTGTGGGGGTCCACTCTCTGCGTCATGCCTCACTTTGCCTTCCGGGCTATCCTCCCCCTCGCCCCCCGGCACCCTGCACTAGCCATGTCCCTGTTGTTCTCCTCGTGAACCGCTCCAAACTTTGAAAATAACCCGACTCTGCTTCCTGACTGGAGGTTAGTCTGATTAGGTTCAGGGACTTCCCTGTAGCCGTCATAACAGCGTGAGTCCTGGGGGCCTGGCACTGAAAGACGGGCTGCCCACACTGAGGGGCGACGGCCCTTCCGTGGGATAAGCCTCAGACTGCTCATGGTGGCCCTGCACTCTGAGGTCACGCTTCACAGTCATTACTTATGCCACTGGGGAATTTAGTCGGTTTTCTCATTTCGGCGCTAGCGGCCAGGGCGAGCGATTCGCCGGCTCAGCTCATGTCAGGCTTTAGGTTTGGGGGGGGGGGCTGGTCCCGGGTCGAACAGCGGGGGCAGCAGCATGAGGGGTGGCCACCTTCAGGCTGAAGTCATCGGTCCTCCCATGCGGGATTACACGGAAAAAAACGACAAAGGAGCACATGTGAAGGACACAATGGCTCACAAACGGAGCGAGACGCGCTATAAATGCCAGCGAGCCCATTCTTTGCCGGAGATTAAGGCTGGCATTTTTCCTAGCCGTGAATGTGTTATATATGATGCGTGTGATGAGCGGACTGTTTAGTGTGTCAACACGGCGCGGAGAGTGGTGAGCCACCCTCACCCCGCCATGTTGACGCGGGGATTAGTGCCTTGTCCGCCGAGTATTGTCGAGCGAAACAAGCAGAGCTCTACATCCCTGTTAGCCTAATCGCCCGTGCCGTGCAAAGGTCATGGGAAGCCTGTTCTTTAAGGCCCTGGAATCAGCTAAAGCTAATGTGCTATTGTTCATATATATGCACTAATAACATTTTTAATAATTTGTACCCAGAGTGCTTCACCAGTCTATGAACGTTGCCAGGTAGGGGGGGTTTCGTTGTTTGTTCTTTTTGACCAGCTGAGCATGATGGGAAGCCCCTCTCCCTCATGACGCCTGGTGTTCCATAACATTGTGCTTTTCCGGATGATTCCATTACACCTCTCGCACACACCAGCGCTTAGTTCGCCATCAGCAGCAGTTCCTACCTACACTATTGGCCAGGTTTGTGGAAATGCTTCCAGTTTTTAGAGGCTGCAGAACTATATTTTGCTCCAGGTTCTTATTTAATCATCCAGTGTATGATGCTTGTAAGATCAAATAAAGTTTTTGCATGTGGAAGAGTTTTCCTCAATGTGTTCTGAGGGTTAGCCCTCGTGGTCCTCAGAAAGCCTGCGAGAACCTCAAACTTCCTACAAGGCCTGAGCAATCCATTAACCTCCAGCCCCATAATATAATTTTCACATAAGATAATTTTACATTAATTCCGATGGCTGGTAGAAATCTGTTAATGTTTACACATCAAGATGGTCACATGGGTCTCACTCACTTTCAACAAACAACAGTGTGTTGAAAGTGCTTCAATCCTGGGTTCGAATTCCAGCAGGGGCTGTTCTCTACGCAGCCAGATTGCAGCAACTGCTCTTCGGCGTTGGTGTGCCCCAGGCTCCACTCTGCGTTTTTAGGGTGAGGGGCCAATTTGAATTATCCCTCAATTATATTACAGATTACTGCTCGAAATTATATTGAAGGCTTGCTTTATGGCAGCAAATTTGTATTTTGTCAAATAAATCCATATTTCAAGAAGGAGTACAGTTATTATCTGGAAATATTTCAAGGCTTACGCCGTGCTTGGAGAGGCCAGTATTTACTCACAAAGTGCTAACTTGGCAGCAGCTTCTGGGGCCTGTAGCGCGGCCTAATGACGGGCCTGTCCCGCCTGCTGGGCCCTTCACCGTCCGTGGTTTGCCCTCGTGTTTTTTTTATCGCTTCATTCTCCTCACATTTATTTGCAATTTGCTGCAATTTCGAGCCGCAAATCACTCCCGGGGAGACGGCTGGCTGGCGCGGCCATTCCAGCGAGCCTGGAAGGTGAGCGAGGAGGGTTCTGGAACACCTTTCGGGTTTGCGGAATGCTGGCCCATTACCCGGTGCCGGCGTTGACATCGCTGACGTTTTCCCACGTTTCTTGTGGGCCGTTGCCTTTTATGACTCTTATCCATAATCCATAATTGCAACTTGTTGCTGGGAAAGTACGGACCTCAGAGGATCTTTAATGACCAGCTTGACATCCAATGCCGGCTCGGTCCAATCCGGTGAAGCATCACCTACTACAGTCGGCCCGGAGAAGCCGCTTCGCCGCCGCATTTTCTGGCCAGCTGGGCACCCACTGACCAGAAGACTTTCGTTATCGCTCTCAAATTGGTTATTATTCTCCCACTCAACACTAACTCGTAGCGCACCGTCACCACCCTGCTCCACGCCTCTCCTGCTTTAGTGACCCCCTGACCCGGCCCATCGTGCCTTTCTCTTACCTCAGAACAGGCCTGCGCCCTGTGGGAGAAACGTGGCTACTTTTAGGGCCTGGGAAGCGCTCTCTGTGCTGCACTCGTGGTGTGGGCATGTGGTCCCGTCCAGCCAAGGGGACAGAGGCCGGTCCCATTGGCTATGACTGTGGGGCGGCTTTGCTGGGCTGGGCGTGAGTCACACTGTGGTGAGTGTGTGTGTGCGTGGTGGGTGGGCAGGGGGGCATTACGTGAAACTGCAGGCCCATGAGACAGACACTTCCTGGTTGAGATGTCAGGCAGGGGTCAGCGTGACTACTAACAGACCCCTAATGGACTCCTCACGCTGTTTACGGGGAGCCTCACGTTAATGCCAACAGATAACCTCCACAAACCCGCTGTGCTAATCTCATCAATAAAATCCAGGGTTTTACGAATCTAATGGCAATTGGCGCAGGTTTTTTTTCCAGAATGTTCCTCTGTCGTGCCGGTTAGGATGTTTCACCTGCAGCTGACCCCTGCGGCGGGCCACTTTAGTGCCGGGACCTTCAGTGACGGACATGGGGTATTTATAGCGGTGCTGGCGGTGGTGGTTGCCGGGCGAGGAAGCGCTTTTCAGCGGCTCTGCCTTTCACCCTCCGGGTTCCTCCATGTTCCTCTCTGTGCCGATGCACCCAGCTCCATGGCACAGGATTCCAATTCCCAAAGAGAGGAAGCCTGTCGACCGCTCATCCTGTTGGCCTCGATCCCCCCCCCCACTCCCGGGCCCAAATCGTGAACGATGTGGCACATCTGCGGTGGAAAGGGGAACGTCTAGGATGTCGAAAGTAGTTTGCAGAGCGGGGGAGTTGGGAAAGGAGGTGACGGAGTGGTGATTAAACTGGGGGAGAAGCCAAAGGTGAGACCTTTTATTCGATAAGACGACTCGCGGATTAGGAAGATCGAGTAAACAGTCGGTGAGTGCTTTGACATTTATAGGAGCTGACAGGTCCTGAAATAGTGATGCGGGGCAGCGCTGGGCGCCTTAATGACAGGGCAAGCAGGTCCCGCGCGAGCAGCGGAGAAGCTGCCCGCCGTGAAGGAAATGGCAAGATGAAAGGTGAGATCCGGGATGGCGGACAATGCCGGCGCAGGGCGGTTCTCCTCCGGTGCACAGAATCAGCCGAGAACGCCGGCCATCGGCAAACGCATTAGCCGAGAGCGGCCGGCTGGTTCTACTTTGGAAACAGCAGCATGACGGAGGAAGGAGTGAAGTGCAGGAGACGCTGAAAGCCTTATTATGCCAATAAAAGCGTTACACTCCGCAATCAGAGCGCTGCCTCAACTAGCCTTGGTTTAGCTGGAGAAGGTTTATGAAATATGTAGAGTGAGATCCCCCCATGCAAAAATCATTTAAAATAGCCAAAGAGTTACATTCTTCCATTTCCGACGTGTACAATGGCCTTTAATGATTTGCAGCAACTCGGATATTATTTTAGCACCTAGCATGAATACCTCCATCCTTGCAGAATGTTTTGATGAAAAATAGCATTTCCCTTGACTCCTTAAAATGTGTCTGCAACAATTTGTCCTCCGCAGCCATTCAATAGACCTTGGGAACTTTGGAGGACAGAATGGTGCAGCTCTGTGGCTTAACAGGAACCGTAATGTCACATTTCTCCACACCGAGGGTTAGACCTGGGCTTCTACCTGCCTGCTAGTGTGATAGTCTGAGGTAAACAGAAACATACTATTAGTCATTTAGCAGAACACCTTATTCCTGAACATCCTGTCCACCACATGTGTTCCTCGTACCTTGGAAGCAGATTGTCCTCCCCTGAAAGGTGAGAGCTTTGCGATTAATGCATTTACAGTTCGGACCGAGATGGACCCATATAAGCAAAGAGGCAGAGCCCCGTCCTTCAGTTTGCAAAATGTCTGGGAGCCCTGAGCCGAATGAGGGGATTTCTCCACTTCCAGGCTCTCACAAGGCACTTTAAAGTTCACGCAGTGCATACAATTAAAGTTTCCATTCCATTAACCTTCTCCCAGACCCCCGTAGATGTTAGAGACCGGGGGGGGGCGGGGGGTGGGAGCAAGAGCCATTCTAAATAACCAAAATCATCATGGTTCACATTCCATATAGGTTCTGTCAAGTCATTTCTTGTCAGTTCAGTGCTACGGCGTGATGTGTCATGGGCATGTGTGTTTTTCTCGGGGGGGGGGGGGGGGGGGGAAAAAAAGGTTAAACAAGGAAAGTCTGGGGGAATTATGATCTTATGTTCCAATGGTTGATGGCCTGATGGTCATTTGAGTGGAGTGCCCGCCCCGGTGTGTGACAGCCCCATTGTGGAGGGGCCTCATGCTGGCGTGTGACCTCAGTGCTCGCTCCGCGATAACAATCACACTGACGTCTCGTTTGTGTCCCAGCCAATTTGGAAATGTAGTGATATTTCCACAAGCAGCTAAGATATTCAGAGACAGGACGGAAAAACAGAAATGTACCTGCCAGCCTTCTGACCGGCTTCACTGTTCTGATGACACGCAGTGTTGGTGGCGTTAGCTCCCCCTGCTAACGTGTTTACTTTGCACTGGACGTAGCGCCCATATTGCGCGGTAATTTGCTGTGCGGTTGGGAATGCGCTGACCGTCTGCGCCGTCTTAGATACATATTTTTGCTGTCTATTAAAAGGAGCCTACGCTTTTCTCTGAGCTCGAAATAGTCCGGTACCCTTTCAAACAAAGCCTGCGAGTTCGTGCCGCCATGAATCTCAGCCTGACGTTTCTGCAAAGATGCATTTTGGAAGTTGTGGAGCTGAATGCTATGACTTTGAATGGGCCACAGAGTATAATTAATACAAATTACCTCCTTTGTTTGGCCTCTCGAAACGGGATGGGGTCAGTGGCCCTTTTCTGCTTGGTAACACGATCGCCTCGTCTCATGTATATAATTATCATTTAGTGCCGAGTTGTTCTGATCAGCGGCGAGGCACTAATAAAACATCCATAAAGAATTTTAATTTCTAAATATCCATCTTGTCCATTTGTATTTCTTAAAAGAAAGAGTGTAAAAAATGTGACTCCTACTTCAAAATGCCAGCTTGTGTTCTGAAAAATGAACTTTTTCTGAACATGTAAGAGCATCTCCTTCATTGAGCTGCGATTGTCTTCCTTGTGTGATCTCATTAATCCAGGAAACAAAGGGAGCGGGAAATGAGCGCCGTCCATAATGCATGGGCCATTTCTTACAACTTCAACAATTGAGGTCTTATTTCTCTCCCCTCTTTGCTTTGTTAATTCGCCTGGAAGGAGATGAAACAGCATTTATCCAGGAGAAACGCAGGTGTCTGTTCATGTAACGAGGTATTTGCATGGTGAGAGAGGACTGCATGTTCCTCGGGGGAGGGAGGGGTGGGGGGATTGAAGCTACCTTTGAATTCCTTGTTTTGGTTCACATTTAAGACCATAGACAGAGCTTTAGAACCCGGAAACAAGAAAGGCAATAGCTGCAGCAGTTACATACTTCTCAAGAAAATAATGTCAGGATGGTTTAGAAACTGGGGTAGGGAGTCGGAGCGTCTGGAGGAGGCTCGGCTAACGAGGCCCCGTCTAAGTGCTCAGACTTTTAAGCAGGGTTGGAGCAGGTCACTCCGGTTTGGGCAGAAAGAGAAAAAATGGGCATAGTAGCGACTCCATTGGCAAGATCGTTACGTTTTTAGACGGCTTTACATTTTTTTTGCTGCATTTCTGTTTCAGTTATGCCACGTTTTTTAGGTACGTCCTTTTAAAAATAGGGATATATGATAAAAATAGTACAAAAATGTACCTCTATCTAAACTAAAGTTAAGGTTTCTGTTTGTGAAGAAAGGGTTGCAGGGTTTGCCCGTCCTGGGCCTCCTGGCATTGCTTTTTCCGAGGGACTGTCTCGTCATATTAATATATTTGCATAAGCAGAGGTGGATAAATGAGCTCGGGCCCCAGGCTCTGCTTCGCGGGGGCCCCCTTTCTGACCCCCTCCCCACAACAATACAATTAAATATTAGTGACTATAACATTATTAGTTACGAACAGCTAATCGGCAAGCTTAGACTTTCACATCAGTCAAATGCAGCACGTAGAGGTGGAGATTCCTGGTCCACGCCAAGACTTTGTTTCAGCCGACCAGTTGAGTATTAAAAGCCACAGCCACGGCGTGCTGAACTAGCTGGTCGATACAAATTCCTGGTCTGGATTTTTACTTTCTGGACCTGAGATTTACACAACGTTATAAAATGAGCGCCAAAAAAGACATACGTTTAAGAATTGGTCTTCCCGTTCAGTTGTAACCAATAACATAAAAATGAGACATAAAAACAAACATTAAAATTAAAACTAGAAGGCCAATAGGGGCCCGATACCTCTGAGTCTGTGGCCTGTTCATTAATTCAGCCCTCTTCATACCACTATTTATATAATATATGTGTAAATGTGGTTTAATACTGTTTTCATTGCTAAAGGGAGCATACCTTTGGATAAATTAGGGTTAGGCTTTATAATGGTAATAGATTATATTTATGTGAGTGTGTGAGTGTGCCCATCCTGCCATGTTCCCTGCCTTGTGCCCGCAGCCTCCAGGATGGGCTCCAGACCCAGAACATTGATGGACGGAGATCCTGGAGTCTGGCTGTATCATTATGAAAGCCATTAATGTTCCCCTTTCTCACGCATTTTCTCGGATTTCATATCTGTCTGAATCTGGATGCATGTGCAGCTGACCCCTACGCTACAGCCCCGGTCTAAGTTGACTGTCCCGGTTTCAGGCACTGTCACAGGAAATAACTGAAATATGACTGTGTCCCGGTTTTAACAGGCTGCCCATCTAATAACTTCAAATGCGGTAAATGCCTATGCTACACAAGTCCCCTATTTTGGGCCTTTGGAAATCCGGGCACCCTGGGCTGCCCACTTAGGCCCAACCCGGAATTTGCTGGGATGCTTCGGGGGCAAAAATAACCTCATTTTTAATAAGCCTGGTACTGTCTGTCCTCGCCTCCCTCGTTAGCCACACGTACGCACTTTTGCTGGGCTTGGGGCGTATTCTCTATTGCTTTGGAATGAGCGCGTTGATGGCAGTTAATAGGGCTGCGCTGTAAATCATCTCTCGTGTTAAAAGGACGGCTGTTTGCTTGCTAATCTCCCCTCTTAGGTTTTTGGGAAATCGAGATGCGATGCACATCGGTAGGGGAGAAATTACATTTCTATTTCACGCATGCAGAGTTTGCCTCTCACAATAAAATAACGGGCTTGTTTGTTTAATAAACCTTTTCGCTAATTTGGTCTCCAGGTTACGCTAATAGTCTCTCAATGTCAATTTATCAATAAACATTTTATTTGGCGCGTCACCCTGGCACAGACTATAAATATATTCCTTGGGTTCATCCGAAATGTGTTAAGACCCAGATGCCGTTTGGTTTATGGGTGCATAAATTTTTATGTTTCATTATTATTATTTTTTAATTTCTCTCCAAAGAGGTGGTGATGCCCCAGGTGCACGCCGTGCTAAAGAGAGGGATGTACATAAGGATGTAAGGGTTGCCCCTATCACAACACAGATGGGATTTGTGAACATTTCAGCTGTAGATTTTACAGGTTGGCTCTGGATTGATCTAAGCAAAGATTTTTCAATTCCGGTCGTGAGAGACTAGCGGCTTATGGAGTACGGCTTACGTTACATGCATGCAGTCTGTGGGAAAATACCGGCTGAAAGGTCTGATAACAGTGATGTGTAGATTTGGTCTTTTACGGAATCAGCATTTACTCGCTGTTCCACTCGCTAGTCGGCGTTTCTCATTCTTCAGATTGTCATGTTTTAGACGTGTTTTCTGCAAGCTGCCAGTAAAACGTCGCCGCTAAGATCCCTGCCATTTATTTCAGCCGCCTTCCCAATACCACTTGATATTTTAGTACTGCAGGCAGGTGACCGTTTGTCTGACGAGGTGTGATGGAGCTCGCAGCTCACAGTGCCTTTGCTGCTAATTGATAACTGTTAATTGACGTCAGCTGACCGTCGCCTGTGTCTTTTTGCAGGCCTCCGTCTCACACTGAATTTCACGCTTCTGAGGCGATGTGGCGGGGGGGGTGTTGGCAGATGTGGGACAGGTTAGCTTCATATCCCACCACAGTACGCTGCACCCTAAGAGGCAAAGATGACTTCATCAGCAAGGCCCAGCTCTGAAATATAAAGCAAGTCTGCACAAGCAGGGGACACAACACAGGACAATTTTAGACTGGGTTTCTGGCGCAGCAAAAAATAAAAAAGAAAACTGCGAAGGTCTCTTCACAGAGCGAGTTTGGACAGGAATAGGACATGTGCAGTGGCTGGTCAGGAGCCGCCACGTTTGCAGAGAAATATGACGGTAAACATAACAAGATGCAGGCTCAGTCCCAGTATCCTTAGCTTCTGTTTGCTGGGAGGTGAGCTTAATGTTTATATATTGAAGGCTTCAGTTCTAGAAATAGTTTAGTGTGTAATTGGTATGTGTTTTGTTCTGTGTGCATTGACAATGCTGTTCCACGCTTCTGTGTTGATGTGGCACAGATGGCTGCCTGTTGTGTTGAATAAATTAACTCGGGGACAAGGTGAAGCTGGTACAGCCATCCATCAGCGGTACGCAGGCTGACGTCTGCGGCAGGGGATGGGCGTACGACATTTCCCGTGCATGCCCGCACCACTCCCGAAAATGGTCTAAATACACCTCACTCTAGCATTCGAGGAAAATAATTAACCAATCATAAAACTGAATGTACATGGGAGAAAACAGCCCTCCCCGCCTTCCCTTAGCGAGCAGTGCTGCGTGATGCCTGCTGATTATATGTCTGCGCTGATGTGCTTTGTTTATAGCTACAGTGTTGATCGTTTTCACTGACCTGAAAGTCTCTTTGGAGAGTCAGACCGATTCGCCATTTACCGGAATGATGCGAGTTAACTCTGAATCAGAGGACAGCACCAGAGGACGCATTGGACGGCCACTACCTGTCCCAGTCAGTGTATAGATGTCATTCTGATTTGTTACCATGTTCTCATCAAGGACCCCACGCAAGCCTTCGTAAGCACTTCCTTGGATTCCCAGCATCCTCAGCTGAGGACCGCTGTCTCCTGTGATGCCAGTGGTGTTGTGCTGCCTGCCACTGGCGCGACACCCATTGGGCACCACCTTCTGAGGCTGTGCTGACTTAGCAAGCCCACGGCAGGGGCACCACAGCTGGAGCTAGCCTGTGGCTCCACCTGAGCACTCGAATATGACTGTACTGGATCCTGGACCTGGTTGCTGCTGCTAATGTGCACACATCTGCTGCGTAGGACACACATGGCAGATGAGGGATGTACGCTGGATCTATGCTCAGGCTCTCAGGGGGACGGACAGACCAGTCTTGCCTCCCATCTCTGGGGCATCTCGACTCCATCATCATGCCTGTTAGAGATGCTCTGTCCCAGAACAGGGATGGCGGGAATCGCTCTGCGCTCCCAGGAAAGTGATACAAAGGCTTTTTTGGGAGGTAATTAAGATCCGCAAGTGTGACATGTGCTGGTCCTGGTCCTGCTCCATATGGGCCTTTTAAAGGAGCACTGTGAGATGGGATGAGCCTGGCCCGGACCTCAGTATGTCTCGCGTGTCGGTGGAGGTAATGAGCTCGGATTCCGTGTGATGCCACACCGCTCCCGCACTGCTCGTGTTCCCGTCCCACTGTGCTTATGCTAGCTTGGAGCAGTGGAATTAAAAAGCACATTAATCTGGATTCTTTTTTTCTCTCCTGTAGTCCTAAATGACAATACCAGATGCGGGCTAGCTATCCAAAACAGTCCCAGGAAAAACGGGGTAATAAAATTCACACAACAGCAGTCAGACTCATGCCAAACTAATTACAATTTACCACCTTGAAAAACTGCATATTTGGTGACAAATTTGTTATAATCTGCTGACTTTTGGTGTCTGTTTGTACTCTGTTAAATTAAAAAAAAATTCAATTATAAGTTTGATTTTGGTGGTGATGGGCTGAGCTTTTCTCAAATTGCAGTACAGCTGTGTGGTGGTCTTCTTGTTTAACTAACACAAAAAATGTTGTACTATAATTGCTATCTTCCTGTGATCATCACAGACCGCAACTCTGGTTTTATAGACATTCTGTGTTGAAATAAATGTGACTCTGAGACATGGGTGTGAAATTGGTTTCAACATTGGTAAAGAGCAATTCAGCGCCAAACACCCTGCCCTCCTAAACATGCACCGCACTCCCACAATATCGATGGGGACATGTCCCTACCATCCATAGCGAAAACATCTGTGGCAACCCTAACCCTAACCCTAACCCTATCCCTAACCCTAACCCTATCCCTATCCCTATCCCTAACCCTATCCCTAACCCTAACCCTATCCCTAACCCTAACCCTATCCCTATCCCTATCCCTAACCCTATCCCTAACCCTAACCCTA
>JAODKL010000051.1:8432573-8445357 GCA_026780765.1 Petrocephalus schoutedeni
CCGTCAGTATTCCCACTCCACTCCTGTCCTGAGCACCACCTCAGCACAGACTCCGTCAGTATTCCCACTCCACTCCTCTCCTGAGCACCACCTCAGCACAGACTCCGTCAGTATTCCCACTCCACTCCTGTCCTGAGCACCACCTCAGCACAGACTCCGTCAGTATTCCCACTCCTGTCCTCTCCTGAGCACCACCTCAGCACAGACTCCGTCAGTATTCCCACTCCACTCCTGTCCTGAGCACCACCTAGATACTGTATAATGCATGTTTTTTGTGTTATTGTCCGTATTCCCCGTGACGGAGTGTTTATATCATTTAGGAGTGTTAAAAATTGGTTCTGTAATGAGTACGAGAACGCAGTGTGTCCGCGGTGTTTTTTCACACCAATTTAAAATTTTAATTACATTTTAAAGTTTTAATCCACACATCTATTTTTAATAAGCACTTAGCCAATTAGGACAGCAGTGAAGCGGAGCCAATCCGTGCCATAGCTGAGGGTGGGGAGTGCCAGTCAAGTGGGCATGTTTTATTTAGCTGAGTCGTGTTTTATTAAACTGAGAGGCAGTGATGCCCAGTAGGGTGGGGTCAGGAGGGTGGGATTTCCGGGAAGGGGGGTTTCTGTAGGGGAGAGGTCCAGCTGTGGAACGATGTTCATTTAAACACCTGTAGAACAAGATGTGATGTCAGTGATGTCATTCTCCAAAACTTCTGTCTGACAGCAGTGTTCTAGTGACTTGGTTGAGGGTCTTGGCCTGCTTGTCCTATAGCGCCCTCATGTGGTGGGGGCAGTTCAGCCCGGAGATTAATTTGGCAATGCTGGATTTGTATTATGTATGAAGCCTTCGATGGGCATTATCCTGTACTCCAAGGCCCCCTTCTGGAAGCTGCAGAGCTGGCCCTGGGTAGGTGGCCTTCATGGCCCGGTAAGCCACGTTGCCCGTGGGCGGTATCCTGGTTTACGGGTTTCAGCTCCTCGTCAGAACCTCGTCACCTGTCCCCAGCTCCTGACCTTTGCTCAGATGCGGGTGGCTGGGTGTCTGCGGTGACTCAGAGGACGTGAGGGATCCTCGTTACGGCTGTGTGACAGCCGTGACAGGGGCCGCGTCCACCTCAGAGGCAGCCCTCCGCCAGCATGCTGCATGCATCGGGGCAATTTGCTCTCAAGTTCACCTAAAAACCAGAATACAGGAGCGAACCCACATAAACAAGAAGCCGGATTCTGCTCTGCCATCCCGCTGAGCCCAAAGTCTTCATATTTAATCCAAGAAGACATCCACAGCATCACTAGTTAATATTTTTCTCCCCCCCGAGTCTGACCTCGACTACGGAAAGAATCCGTCAAGGCTTGGTGCTCTAGGAAACTAAAATATACATGGCTGAAATTTGCCTGGTGACACAGGGACCATAAAACCAAGTTAAATATCACTTGAAGAAGAGGAAGTGTAGAGAGCGGGCAGCCTTTCCGTCTGTCGGGGTGTTATTTAAAAGGACTTTTACGGCTGCTGGCTGATTGTGGAGAGGAGCCCAGTGCCCTGGTGTTTCAGAGCTAGATGACAGGGTGGGGGGTCGACCGCGTTCCCCTGAGTATCCCCGACAGCCCGGGCTGACGTGGGGGGTGGTGAGGCAGCCGCCCCAGAGGAGATCCCGCAGAGAGCGGTCCATGGAACTTTCCCAGAATTCCCTCCTCGGGGAAGCATGCTGGAGAGGCGGGGGACAGAGGAAGGCCGCGGGCGGGCGTCCACCTAAACGTCGCGGCACCAGTCACCCCGTCCTCTGTGCCAGTTAGCCCTAACCCAGTTTCATCTGAATTTCCAAGATAAGAAATGATATGATGAACTTCACTGATTTAAAGTGAAACTGAAATTCTTGTGCGTGCAGTAGCAGGGTACCGAGAAAGATGTATATATAAAAAGCACGGCACACAAACACCACATACTGAAAAAGGAATATCAAAGAAATAAAAAATAAATTAATGGCAAGTATACATACCGACATAGCAGAGACAACCATGCAAATAGCACACAGCAGAGAAATCAAAAGCCCCCCTCGCTGCCTCTGCGACCCATGACCTCGGGTTCTGACGTCGTCTGCCCCCCCCCCCCCCCCCACCGTAAAAAGATATACAGGATGGATTCATGGCTACATTTCCGATCTAATCGCTGGGCTCCAGGAAGGCATGTAAGGATGGGACCGAAACGCCCGACTGGCGACATTAGCGAGAAACGCTCTTTCATCTCCGCCACCTGGCACCACATTCGCTCAGTCAGATAAGATACACAGCCGCAGTAATAGAAAATAAAATGTATATTTAAAAAAAAAAAAAACCTATGCATTTTCGATATCAAAGGGCCCTTTTTTAAACACATATAAATTTTTCCCAGCAGGGCCGGGAATGCGGGAACAGAGCGATGGGCAGATTAAGAGCGGCGGTAGTGTATACTAAACGCCGCGCACGCAGCGTGGGGGCGGAGCCACGTGAAACAATGACAGAGAGCTCCGGGACTGCCCCAAAGGGATGTTTTTAAAGCCTGTGCTGGGGGCGGGCGCTACGGAGCCGCATTTTCGCGCACAGCTGGCGTGTCTTTGAATTTGGCTGCATGTGCTGGAAGCGGCCAGGGCGACAGCTGGTTTATGGTATAAATGATTTTCTGTGGTCTGCGATATAAACTCATTCCGGTGGCTGTCACATGGCGATATGACAAATGGCAGATGGCCGCACTCTGCTTTGTCGCTCATTACGTGCGAATTACGATAAATCAGCGCCGCACTCCGCCGATAGTGGCTCTGGGTTTGGGTCTGATGCTCGGAGCCGGGCGTACTCACCCGTGCTCACCCGTGCCAGGAGCTGCAGGTCACCTGGGGGCAGGTTTGCTGAGTGTGGGGGCCCCACTCATTAAGGCACTCAGCCCTCTCCCAATACTGACCTTTTTGTTGTGCTCTCTAGTCGGAGATAATCCTATTGTTAGCAAGCATTAGCTTAATGACTGCTGGTGGCCCAAACCAGACACATGGTTTGAGTCCATATAAAACCCAAAGCCATTGAGGATTGCAATGGCACTTAGTGGAAAGCAGACACCTCTTCCAGTCACACGCACCCCCATGTGGCAAGCAGGGCTCCTCAAAGAGCGCGCCAGAGGTCCAGAGGAGCCTGTTTCCCGAAATCTCACGAAAGGAGGGAAATTACAGCGTGGGGCCTGAGGCCGGATGGCGTGGCCCGCGGAATGCAGATCAGACGCCATCGGGATGGGAACACTCTCATTTCATTTAGCTGTGTGCCTGTCTTATTCCCTCTGTCTCCCCCGGGTGTCGGAGACGGCAGTCAGCAGAAAGCCGACGGCTAAACGCTTTAGGTGAGCCCAGCTGTGAGGACTAACAAGGTCGGGGAGGGGGGGGAGTGGATAATATTTAACTTTTTCCCCAGCAGGTCAAACTATTTACCTGAAAGAGGAATTACACTTTAGTTCAATTTGATCACAGATGAAATCGCGACCTTCCGACATGCAGAGGAAAATTCCTGCCTTCTTCCCAGTCGGCGAGTCCCCCGCTAGACCAGGAACAGCCCAGGCATTCTCGGATTTATAGCGGAGCCGCTTGGGAAGCCGCGTGCTGGAGACGCCGGCAAACCCGGGTGTGGGATTTCGGCAAAGCCGAGAGATTGGAGATGCCTGGTATTGGGAATCGCCTACTTTTCCACGTGGATCTCGGGAATGATTTTTCGAGAAGCCGACGCGATCATTAAAATGATTTATTTCGCCAGGAAACGCAGCCAGAGAAAGAGAGAGAGAGAGATGTGTCCCAGTGTTAAATAGTATTAAACAGCCAGCAAATCTGACCAGCCCTAACTCCACCCCAAACACATTTCGACAACCATTTCCGTAAGGTATGGTGTCTGTTTTCGGACAAATTTAAAGCACCTATTGGTTTTTTTAGATTGAGTTTTCATTAGTATGACAAGAAAAGAGCCAAAACACGGCGCTGCTGGGGGCCCCATGGATGGGGCTGGGAAACAGATATAAACCACTTAAAGCAGCCGCTGTTAGCTTAGCGTCATTTGGAGAGCTCAGACTTTCAGACATAACCCGTGTGTGGGGTTGGAGGCAAGCTGGGTTAGGTGCTGCGCTTTGGGGAGAGTGAGGGGGGCAGTGCTGGAGCTTCTGCCATTATTCACCCTCCCGGCACGGAGGTGCGCGTGAGCTAGAAGACAGAGATGTATTGTACCTGACTGCTGTCGGCAGAGAATGGAATAAAGGGAGACTGGGATTAGACGGCTGACATTTAAACAGGCAGGCGTGTGTCTCCCCCCCCGCGACAGCCCCCGCCGCCATGATACCTGGGGCTCGTACATTATTTACGCCCCAACATACTTAACCAAAGACATTTACACAGATCCACAGCTTCACGTGTCTGAGTGTGTCGACTCGAACCTGCAGCCACGCTGGCAGTGAGCCGTGTCTTAACTGCCTCGCCTTCAAGACAAGGCCCCACCTGACTCAGGCCCGCCGCCGTGAATCCCTCGCATGGGCGTTATCGTTTGGTTAGGTCTGACAGGGCCAAGTGTGGCAAGCCGATGATGTTGTTAATGAATATGTGTGAGCCTGCGCCTCAGAACTCCCCTTGGCAAGGTGGGGAGGGGGTTTCAGGGTCTGGGTGTTGGGGGGGGGGTTTGATCAGTGGATGAAAATTGATTCTCTGCAGGGCTGATGAGCGTGCCAGGAGACAGTTATCCAATTGGGGAGGTGCAGGATTTCTGGGGGGTGGGGCTGCCGCAGTGGCATAAAACCAGCTTTTCTTTTGAGCGTAACGATCACAGGGGTCTGGCTAGACAGCTGTGATCTTCAGCTGAAATTTATTTCCCTCTGAAGGATCCATCTCCGCATGGCCCTCGGTGAGAGCCCGCACCCCGCCCGTCCGGTCAACACTCTCGCCAGAGAAATTGCCGGGGCTCCGCGTGCGATTTGCATTTGCGAGCCGCCTGCTTTTAATTCCAGCGTAGGGCACACGGGTCGGCTGCAGGTGGGCTCCAAACCCGCGGGTTACTGACGTCTTACAGAGACGGGGGACGTTTGGCTGGAGCCTCGTGTGTGAGAGAGACAGCAAAAGCATTAAAGCCCCATTTCGGACGTTTGTTATGGCTCCGCTGTGCAATTTAATAACATCCAGTTTCATCAGCTCAGTTAATGCATGGAGATGAGTGTAGCAACAGGGTGCCTGGTAGGTGGAACGGTCCCAATACCCTGAATGGAATAAATCAGAGCGCTGGGTGTATTCGGCCTCCTATAGGCCATGCTGCACGTCACCGAGAGCCTGAAAAGACCTTTCTGGAAACAGGCCTTTTTCCCGAGGCTTATTTTGGAGGCCGGTGTCAGGCAATGAATATTACAACCGCGGAAAAGTGCTGGAAAACTGGTCACATGGGAAGGTCACCAGCACGCCTCTATAAGAGGACGAAGTTGACCCAATCCCATCTTTAGCTGTGTGGTGAGGGTCTCTGCGAGGGAACAGTGTCCGGGTTAGGGGCCTGGTGGGGTAGACTGTGGAAAGGCTGATCTTTGCTCTTGCCCATTGAAATGGAGGTGCTGTCTCTACGTAGACGGCCTAATTACACAGGGGTGGGGAATTGTAGTTGGAGGGACACCCCCCTCCCCCCCAAGCTCCAGAGATTAGACTGACTCCCCATGAGCTGCCTTCAGTTTTACAACATGGCAACCCCAACAGCGCCAGTACCTTCAAAGCTAATCAACTTAGAACATCCTCACTTGTGGATGTCAGTTGAGGTTGTATCATGTTCAAGATGGTGTTATGCATGGAGAAGACAACAGAGGTAAGGGAGCTAAAACGATACCTATAGTAGGTATGAGATAAAAGACTTTGGAGGTCGCCCAGCTGTCCAAGTGGATTGGACATGGCGGCAGCTGAAAAAGAGTTGAATAAGTGGTTTGGACAAACACCAGGGTGAAGTGGCGGCCTGCATTTAGCCCAGCCGGAGATGGACAGCGGGTCGGCCCATGCCTGCACTAACTGGGTCATGGCTATCTCGAGAGAGATCCAGGCAGAGCTGCTCTCCAGCATGCAACGGCTCATTTAGTGCCTGTGGCGGACGCCTGTCCCCCGCGGTTGAGCCTCCGGGCAGGAGACGACCTGTAGGACGTATCTGCGGACGCTTGAGAGGGTCACCTGTGCAGGGCCAGGGAGCCAGAGGCGGAATGATCATCGCAGCAGAAAGCAGGTTCGGGTAGAAAGAGTCGCCATGACAAACGGCATCGGACAGGCTAAGGTGAAGCAGCGGCTAACGGTGTCAACACAGGAGGAAAATGGCAGAGACAGAGGGTAAGAGCCATGAGTGTTTCTGGGGCCCCTTGCAGTCACTTGGGGGCCCATCGCAGACGTGCCAGCGAGCGACTGGCGTCAGAAGACCGTAATCAGCCAGCTGATTAGCAGAACACGCCTCTGCAGCGTCTGCAAAATATTTAATATCTAGTAACTGTTTGTGGCCAACGGGGGGGGGGGGCACAAATGTATGATGTGAGTACTGCTGCTGCATCCTGACCAATAACCTTCTCCAAAGCCTGTGCATACAGCCTTCCTAGTGCATTATGGGTGACAACCTCAGTACCGCCAGGCCTCTGAAACAGCTTGCAGCACGAAAAAACATTAATTCAAGATGGCACTAAATTTATACAACAAAGTAAATGAATGTCCCTGGAGACCAGATGGTCAGAAAGACCCTTCTTATGTAATATCCCTAATGGTGTCGTTATGACGTGGCAACAACACGGAACCCGGGCTTCCGGGAATAACCAACCGCCATGTTTCACATTTTAAATATCTTATCGGCTGGTGTTTGGCCGCGGTGCGATGTCCCGACGCGCCCTGCTGTGTCCCGGCATGGTGGGGCCATCTCTTCCATGGCAGCTCTCCAGGTCTCCCCACGCCAAGCCCTGATTGGCTGAGGGGGCGGCGCTCCACGCCGGCGAGCGTCACTCAGCCGTTTGTTCACGCTTGCTCCCACTTCCTGGATTCCTTTAGGTGCATTTTAAACAGCCCTTCAAGATTTAAATGCATGCAATTTTAAAAGAGCTAAAGGCTTAGTCTCTGGAACAAACATCAAATTATTCTGATAGGGTTAGTGGTCCATCGACTCCTCGTCTTTCTGCAGGCAAAACACAGTCAATGGATCTGATAGGAATCAAATCAGTATTAATTTTTATCATCATCTGGCTCATCAGGTTAGACAAGACTCTAGGCTTGAATATCTGTGTTCTGGTATTCATAATTTGTCTTGTTAAAGTTATAAGTATTCATATCTGAGATTGTGTGTAAATAATGTGTGAAAATAGTAGTTAACGATAACCTGCATATTCCAGTTAATGAGAAGTTGGGCCAACTGGAACCAGTTTTGAAGTAGCACTTAAAAAAAAAAAAGTTATCACCCTGTTAGTATACGAAACAAATTTCCGGGGATTTCCGAATAGATTGAAGACAGACCCAGCAAATTGACTGGGATAAATCCGCAAAGGCCGGGGCCGCGAATCCAATGCCCGCCCCCTCCGTGGAGGACGCCAGCTGTCAGATCGATAGGAGGCTGATAAGCCATTCCTTGATTAGATGTGCAGTGAATAACTCCAGAGGAAATCGAATAAACAACCTTGCCCAATAACAGTCGCTGCGAGGTTGCTGGGGTTTCATTACGAGCCACTTTCTTTAAAGAGGGACACTGACGCTGTGCTGCACCTATTGGGAACCTGTGAATGGGTCCATCGGCGTCTCTGAGCACAATTAGTTATCTGGGCAAAAAATGGTGGGTAACTAACTGTGGGGGGTGTGACTAGTAAGACAGCAGCTATTAATAATCGAAGAGGTCTTCGGCTCTAAATTCTGAAGCTCGATTTCCGGCAAAATGGGGAGAGTGAAGATGGAGTGGATCTATCTCTTGTGATGGAAATGGCCGCCGCATCAAAGCAGTTAGTCTGGCAGCCATGCACCATTTTCGGGGGGTAATTCAGGGAAGGCACGCCCTCAATGAGAGATTGCGGGACTGGAGCGCTTCTCCTTGGTCCGTGCGAGGAGTCAGCACCTCCCCCTTAATCCTTTAATGAAGTGCTCATATATTCATTTGAAAATGTTATGTTTAACCGGATCTGTGGGTGAACTTCTTCAAGCTAAATCTCCTCCGGGCACTGATTATAGGATGAGGATTATTAGATGTTCAAGCTTTTGAATGTATACAGATATATAGATGTCCTGTTACTCACAGAGGCAGAATGGGCACATATAATCATGAAAGATTCACAAAAGGAGTAAAAGGAATTTCTCCAGAAGCCCTTAAAACACATCTCTCCTTCACTATGCCTGCGTCTCTCTCTCTCTCTCTCTCTCCAATCGAGTTGTGAGTTATAAGAAGTTGGGAAATATCAAATCATCCTGAAAACAAACAAGGTGATCAGAAGAGAATCAATATGTAATAGAATAATAACCAGCCAAAATCTGCTTGGAGGGCATGCGGAATGATGTCGGGAGAAGCAGGTCCGAGCGGTTTGTCCAAAGCGCCGGGATTCAGCTCCCAGCTGCTCAGACGACACACTGACGGTGCGTGCTGCAGAATCCCTCATGTTCCCGTTCCCTAGCAACGGCAGTGACTTAACCCCCAAGTGACAAGCCTAACATGCACGTCTCTCGCAGGGCTAAAAGCGCCTGGCAATTTGACTTTCCTCGGGATGATGTAAAACACGGCGTCCCCGAAGAGAGAAAGCCATGATGATTGTATGCCTGCAGTTTGATGGAGCGCCGCTCAGTCCATACAGTCGCTCCACACGCGTCAAATTGCCGCTCATGTCCCTGCAGCACCGGCCCTGTATACCACCGTCTTTAGATGAATGTCTCCACCTAGTGCCAGCTTCTTAAGGCAGGCCTGGGGTTGTGCAGCCCCCATGGATTTCAACGATGTTCACGCAGATAGCAGCCTGACTTTCCTTTGAATGCTCCCCGACTGCTGTTCTTAGTGGATTTTCTGTCTTTATAAGACTCTGGTACATTCCGGGCCGTTCCTCTCAAACTGCAATCCTTTGTGAATCAGCAGAGCTGTTAACATTTTTTTTTATGTGTGGTTTTAATATTGTTTTTGTCCATTGAACAGCGTGGGGTATCTTTTACTAGGATTGTTTCTGCAGTCTGGGCTGAGCGGGTGGGTTTTTCAGTATTAGACACTTCCGGGGCCCCTAGAGCGTGCGGCAACCCCCGTCTAGGAGATGGGGTTTGCTGGTCTTTGGCGCCGTTTTGTTTACCCCAAGTCAGTCATTGGCACTGGAATCAAGATGCTCTGTTGCCCAGGAATCTCGCCACGGACAACTTGGCTTCAAAACCTCCTTTATCAGACGGGTCATGATCTCATATTCAATTCCGAGCATATTTTTTGTAACCATTTGAAATACAAATAATCAAAACATCGAATATGTGTATTTAAACACATGTTAAAAACTCGGGGTTTTTGTATCAGAACGCAAATTGTAATCAGTGCTTTACCACGTGAAAATGAGCCACCTTTTCACACCTGCAATTAGCCCCGCCCCACCTGCTGACGTTAGCCCATCAGACGGTTATCCATGACGACACGGCTCCAGCGGTGCCTTCAGAGAGCCAGAGAAGACTGCAGTTTCTGAGCGTGTATGGCCGTGCCTCGCTCACACATAGAGCCGTGCTAGTTTTGAGGTGGCTCTCCACCCCCACCTTACACTACTGCTCCTGCGACTGCTCACTTTCAGCAGGTGTTCTTGTTAACATGCGTGCCTAATCCCGCATCCACTTTGGCAAAGCCATATGCGCCGGAGTCTATGGTTTTCTAGTTTACTTAACGCTGAGGTGCTGGGACTCCGCCAGAGGAACCGTAGCCGTGTGCTACACTCTGCTCACTTCAAGCTAAATGGGCAGAGTAATTTGATTATAATTCCGAGTTTTAATGCCGGACGTAAATCTCTCCCCCTAGGATATGTAAGTTCCTTTTGCATAAATTAAAAATCTTATTTTTAAAAGCAATTTTGGTCTCTAACAACAGGCAGGTGTCCAATTCCAGCAGAATATATTAGGGGCAGATATTATCCCAGGAAGCAGGCAGCGGAAGGTCGGATCTGGGTCTCGGGGAGTTGCAAACCACAGAGCTGTTTGGCCTTAGAGGAGGATGCCGGGCGGAATCGATAATTTGGTAATTCTTCTAATTTGTCACGAGGTGAGGGATGGCGGAGAACAGCAGCTGAGGAACCGGTCTTCTGGGGAAACATCTGCGGTTCGCAGCAGGAGTTTGGCCTGAACTTCTTAAATAGTTGAAATCTCTACTTCTAGCGCCGACATGATAGCGGTCGACCAGAACTATTCTGTGTAACACCTGGTCATTGTCCCGTCTGTGATGCTGCAATATACACATCAGCAAGCTCTTTCTGACTGGATCCTCTGTTGCACAACAACCTTAGTCTTGATCAGTGATGGTCAAATTATTAGACGACATAGGCAGCCGCCTAGGGCACCATCTTTTGACAGGGCACCAACTCAGCATGCTGATTTCACTTGGCCAGCGGTGACCACAAAACACCCAACGTCACAAACAATAATGTCCAAAACTGAAAACATGAAATAAACCAGTTAAAAATGCCCGGGACCCTTCATCACGCCGGTGATTCCGAGGGGCCAATTTGAACGCCAAGGAAAGTGATTTTCCGACTTTTCAGCTCTTGTTTTTTGAACCCGCCATTGATGTTTTACAGACTGAACAAAAGAGGACAGATTGAATGTAAAATCAGCCCGGGTTGGGGGGGGCTTCAGCTGAAAGAGAATTACACATTAAGTAGCGTTTAAAGTAACGACCCAGATATCATCCTGGACGGCCCCTCATTAAAGCATCCATTAGTCCCATCCTGGTGATTCGTCATTCCCTTTCAGACCCATCAAAGGCCCGTGAAGAAGACTCCTCTGAGCCTCTCTCGCCCTTCATCTGATCTCAATGCCAGTGCCCTTTTTTGGGGGGGGAAGGATGAGCAGTATTGATGAACGGGACCCTTGGGGTGTTGACTGAATCCACCATGAACAACTTGCCAGAAAAGCATCCTTCGTTGCGAATAAGGGTGGGAATTTCATCGCGGGTACCGCTCTATACTCAGTGCCTCTTGGATAAGTGGCTATGGAAGATGGATGGTGTTTAAATACTGATTGTTTTTAATTTGACTGTGTTGGTTTTTAAGTTTATATACTCATCCTCGTGATATGATCGTAACCCCGGTAATGTCATGGTATCACCACCGTGACCGAGCTGTAGGCTTCCTTTGCGATAAAGCACGAGAAGGGTAATCCCACCGACCCGGTGTCCCCTGGGAGTCCCACCAAGGCTCCGATCAGCCACACACCGCCCTTTGCTCTCCTTTGGGGATTTCGGCCTGCAGACAGCGCTGAGTCCCTCACCACACTGGGTCGACAACGCCGGCGTCATGGCACGTGAAAGTGGCGCGTGAAGCGAGCGCCCGCCATGATTCCGTCACCCCCGGTACACTCCTGTCACCTTGGATCTCTGCCGAATCAATACCTGATGAAAAAGTGCATGGGGGGGGGGGCTTCACTCAGCCCATCCACACCGTTTAATTTCACCAGGACCCCCCCCCGTATTATTGCTTTTACGGCAGTATGGTTAACGCACTCCCCAAGGGGTTGGGTTACTGGTGATGAAAACAGAACACCTCTGTTATTACTTTGTACCTGTTGAGTCCGGGCTGTCTGGGAAGCCCTCGGGGGGGGGCGGCCAATCCCGTGTCAGGTCGACATCGGTGTGGGGGTGAGGGCAGAGCTTCCAGGCAGAGGAAGCCAGGCACAGATCACGCCCAATGCAGATGGGGCGCTGGATAATGCTCTTTCAGCTCGAGCTAGCTGGCTGTGAGGTCAAGCCCCCCCGCGAACACAGCGCCGTCTCTTTAATAAGAGCGGCCTCTCCCGGAGGACCCTCATTTTGAAAGGGGCAGAGAGACGCGAGGAGAGTGGAAGATCTTCCCCGGGGAGGAGTTAGAAATGAATCCGTCTGACCTCAGCAGCATTCGCACGACATACTCCATGGGGGAGGGGGCATTAACAGATGCCGTTAGGAGGACCTTCTGAATACACTGCAAATTCGTGAAAACAAAGACATCCCCCGCTCGGGCGAATCCCCTATCTTCTTGAGATGCTCTGAATAAGAAGGGAAAGCGACCGATGGCTGGTTATGGCTCCCTGGCTACAAATGTCTACATTCGCTGTTTAACGCCAGAGCTGTGAGGGTTGGTGGGGGGAAGCCGCAATTTGGCCCCCGGTCCCCGGGGAAATCTGACAGTGACAGTCGCTTGCCTTAGGACACCGAATCAGCAAAAGAGGCAAATGATGTCACATCTAGCCACGGCGTCGTGCCTGTGAGGTACGGACAGCCTTTACGGGCACGGATCCGGGGCACACTTTGGGGGGCATCATTAGATGGACGCAGGATCTAAGGCGATGAGGGCTTAGGTTGTGGGATGAGGGCTTAGATCAGACAGGGATTGTGGGATTTAATACATCTATCTATATATATATATATATATATATGCATACACTAACCGGCCACTTTATTAGGCAAACCTGTCCAAATGCTCGTTGACGCAAATCACTGATCAGCCAATCACATGGTGGCAACTCAGTGCATTTAGGCATGTTGACATGGTCAAGGCAAACCACTGCAGTTCAAACCGAGCTTCAGAATGGGGAAGAAAGGTGATTTAAGTGACTTTGAACGTGGCATGGTTG
>JAODKL010000051.1:8464493-8474740 GCA_026780765.1 Petrocephalus schoutedeni
ATAAAGCCACTGTACTTATGGCGGTGGTCTACGGTAGGCAGGACGATAAAGCCACTGTACTTATGGCGGTGGTCTACGGTAGGCAGGATAATAAAGCCACTGTACTGTAACTGCCACTGTATCTACTACTGCATTTCACTGCCTTCTTTGTTCTGGTTAATTAAGTCATCAGTGCTTTCTGTTTAACAAGGGTTATTAACCTTTTAAATGTCATGTAAATGTAAAGGATGGTGAGTTCTGAAATACCATGCCTCGCAATGGCGCCCCCTAGGCAGGATGTATTGGGTGGCACCACCCCCCATCCATCGGCCTGCAGAAGGTCGCTCTCCATTACCTGCTACCAAGGAGATGCAAACACCTTGGATTCCAGCAGCTTGTCCTACAGGACATAAAAATAATATTTCCCTAGAAGCTTTGCGATGCTTTCACACACCAAAGATCTCGGGTCTCTTATGGGAAGGATTCCTTCCCTTTTTTTGCCAAGCACTTGAATTAAAAGGTAATTATTTTAATTGAGGGAACATGTGCAGCATTTAATTGGCAATGTTCATTTAATAATGGAGCTGGCACCTTGGTCAGCGCGTTGTCTGACTGTTTCCCGAGCCCCTCCACGGCCCCGTCACAGAGGCAGCGTCCTGGGGACCAGCCGCCCTGATGTTGCCTGGCTAATTAGCAGTCCCGCTGACGCAGGGGGGAGGTTGGCGCTCGTACCTGCAGTTGTTTAGCTCGTTAGCAGGTTAGCGTAGGACACTTCTGGGTGGTGAGTTTTTGGAGAGTGTGGCCTACAAGCGTCTTGAGCTGAAATTGGCGTCGAGCGCTTCTCTCCGCGGCCGGCAGGAGGAATCTGATGGATGGCGTGAGCCCCCTGGTGGTTGGCATGGCACGGCACAGGTGCGAGACGGCCCCCAGGGTGGCGGATGCAATCCATTTTCACACCTTCCTTGTTGCATATGGGGAGGTGGGTGAGAAATGGAGACTTCTCTTTGAGAAAGATCCAATTCCCCCAAAAGGAGACAAATGTGAAGCGCGATCCACCCCTCTCTTGGCTAAGCAGAGCTCCCTCCCATCGCCTCATTAGCTATGCGCAGAGATAACGAGGACTGCGGCGGCACCGGGCTGCTGCCACGCGGCGGGCACCCAGAGCTCCCGATTCCACGGGCAATCTTTATTATGGTAATTCTCTGATGCCGATTAAAAGTAATTGCTAACAATGTGTACACAAAATAATCTCTCTTGGCTGACGCCCATGGAAGCAGAGATAAAGGCATTGTCTCATTCGCGAGAGGAAGCCTTTTTACGGGTCGTTAGCGTATGTCCTCCTGGGATTCTGGGTCACGTTTCGGAGCGATTCAGGTCCAGGTGCGGCCCTGACGGGGAAATCCACCAGCGGAGGGGCTTCTGCAGGGCGGCTAGCGGGCCGCAGCGCCGGAGACGGCGCCGCGCTGCTGAATTGCACTTTGGCGTCAGATAATGCCGCTTCTCAAGAGCCATTAAGTACCCGGCTCTTGTTTCTTCTTGCCTCTTAAACGCTCTAGCTGAGTAGCTCCATATTAAGCTACCTTCCGCGGCGTGTCAGGTGCTAATTGGAGCGCACACAGAACCCTCTGCGGCCCGCTAGTGCAGAGCCACTCCCGGGGGTGAGGATGGGGCTGGAGATGCCTCAGACCGCATGGTGCACATCGGTGCCCCAGGACACACTACCCGAGGCAAGCCAAGGCAGAATCGCTCCACCCCAGTGGCCTGGAGGGTGATTTTGGGTTCGGTTCCCTAACAGTCCGGTATCAGTGGGCAGAGTTCCGCTAGTGGGTTCTATTTTACTAACAAAAGGCACCACAAGCTCCTACTCATCGTAACAAACAATTGTCCCCTGTCCCCTGGGGGGTCGGCTGTTGATCACAGCTTCTAATATCCCAACATCACTTGTCCATTTTCCACAGGGGGGGTTTTATTTTAGAAATAAAACCCAACCTGCCTAATGTCCAACGGAGGTGCTGCCATAATGAAGAACGCACACGTCGCCCCCCCCACCAGCTTATTTTACTGTCGGAGTGATTGGCTGCTCTCACACACAGCTAATGCTAATTGGCTCTAATCGCGGCGTAGCCTCTGTGGGTGCGCTCAGAGGAACAGCGAGGTCACGCGGCCGCTTGGAGCCGCGAGTCCATCGGCTCAGATCCACGCCATCCAGCGAACAGAGGGACTTATGCAATGTGGGTGAATCACTGATCCATCAGGCCTTCTGTTGTGCGGCAAACGGGCAGATTGACAGCGTCAGACAGCCCCCCCCCCCCACCGAGGCGTCTTCACAGCGGCCTTCCACCTAGCTTTGCCCCTTCCCCCAAAAGAAGAAATATGTCATGTGAAGGAAATTTTAACTCAAATTTCATAAATAAAATGGGCAAATGCATCACTGTCAAGCTCTCCTTATGTGACAAGGCATCCAGAAAATAATTGACTCCGGGACATTTGAAAGACGCCGATGAAACAGAATTAGCATTTTCATTTCTTATCTGTGTAAAATTTAAATGCATGTCATTATACAGGAGGAACACAATTACGGGCCGGAGCCAGAGTTCCCCTAAACCTCTATTTTCCTCCGACAACGCGAATCAAGACTTAATAAGCCCGTGTACAGTGCAGGGCATCTCTGAAGTCATCGCAATGAGGGACCAGGGCTTCATGTTGTCCTTTAACTGATGGATTAATCGTCACATCAGCCACCCACAGGAAACACGAAAAAAAACACAGAAAAGTGTCTGATTCCTGCTTCTGCATGGCCATCAGTTTGGTCCACGGTGCTCACCTTTGCGACATGAAAATGCAGCTAATCTCCATTTAAAATGGAGCCAGCATCACCCCGTCGGCCACAGATGTTTCTCCTTTCATCACAAAAAGTGCAAATTGCGCAAAGATAAAAAAGCCCGCGAGGCTTCTCGCAGATCCGTGGGCTTGAAGCCAAGCCGACCTTTTGATGCCGTCCCGAGGCGATTGGGCCGAGTGCCCCTTGACCAATTAAGTTATGCAAAACCCAAGGCGTCTCCCGGGAAATACAGGGGTCGCGGAGTTCTGAATATGATTCTGAAGCCCTCGATTAACCATCCCAGATAACCGTTTGAAGTGAGGCCACGATGCGACGCGCCTAGTGGAGACTTACAAGCTCTTAATGTAACCTCAGTGCACTAGCTGCAAATATAGGGTTAATGTACGGCATCCCGCGAGGGTCAAACCTCATAAATGGCAAAAGGTAGATATCTCGCCGAGAACGTACATTCCAGAGGTCTCTCAGTAAGACGGAGTTTAGAAAGATTAGCCTTGCTAGTCCCCACGCCTGACCCACGAGGCATGAGAGATTTAAAACTGGTCCACACTGCCTGTTTGGGATGTAGGGATACGAGACGGATTCAGTCCCTTCAGTCTGTCGCTAATGCAGTCTCCTTCTCCCGAGAAGCTACCAGCCCAAAACGGCACGTTATGCTAATTCCTCCAATCCTCTGCAGCCCCGACCCGCACAGGCTGGCCATTCTGACACAGCTTCTTGTCTCCACGGTAACCACACCCCGACCCCCTCACCAGCCGGCAAGTCCCACCTAACCTCTCCTCATGCTACCGCGGACACAGCGAGGACGAGATCTCCATACACCCAGGGGGCAAACTGAACTGGCGAGCCGCGGTTATTCAATGTAACAATCCCCTTATACAACTGACCACAACTGGTTCAGATTGGCTGTATAACAGCTGTGGCAGAATACACCCAGACAAAAGGACAGCATCGAGATAATAGATTTATTACATTTTCTATTACATTTCAGATGGAATTAAACAAAAGATCAGCTGTGTGACTTGAAGCGACAGGGACGACATCAACAGCAGGGTGGCGAGCGCCCATAGCAGGGCTCTGCCGGGGCTCCTGGGTGGTCTGTTACGTTTTATAACATCTTCCTCTTCTCAAACTCCTAAAATAAAAAAGGTACAGGGGAAGGAGATTCTGCTTAGTCATTGTTAATGGTGAACAAAGGCTGTAACATGCCAGCCCCCTGACCCGACACCATCAGCCGATTCTGAGCATAAGCGAATCACCAGGTGACAGTGTTGGGAATCGTGGGCACCGCCGTACTGAGGAAGTTACACTATAGTCTGAAATTCAAATGAGCAGCCAATCCTTCATGCAAATGACTTTCAGGGGTAGGAAGTCGACTTCAAGCTCACGCCCAACACTGTCTTTGACTGCCATCTGTTGGAGGAATATGGGAACTGCAATTTACTGGCCGTGTGGAAGCAGGAGGGCAAACGCAGGGGCCCGTTTCGGGGGTGTGGGAGAAGCGGGAACAGGTCCGCGATGCTGCTAGACCATCGTTCCACAAGAAAACATCTCCACAGGCTGAGCGGCACGAGATAACAGCTGCTCACAGCACCTCAAGTGGAGACTGCCTGAACACGGGGCAGTTTGCATCAACACGCTGGAAACTCCTCATTAGAGAGGTGCAGAATGCCCCTACCCCAAAGTCGGGGGATGTAAGCAGTGACCTGGCCGAAGGGAACATGGGAGACCAAGCGATTCCAGAGGTCCGTGGGCAACCTGGCCCATGCCGTGTTCAACACACTCCATTATCCATAAGGAAGGTGTGAAATCACCAAGCCAGCTGTTCATCATTTAAGGGAAGCACACACAAGGAAATGTATCACTGGAGCAACAGCCAGCACCCCCTACTGGATGGGAGTAGGAAGGACAATGTGGATCTTATCATCAGACATTCAATGCTGGTTTTGTTCCATCTATAAAAGGGAGCCAGAGATCCGACGTCTCCAGCCGCTACCTGCCCTTGGCACAGACCAATCTGTGCAGACCACACCCCAAGGTACTGAACACCGCCTTCCGCACCCAACGCACTCGCCTTAAACATGGTGCTGCCCAGCTGGGCGGGTGACATGCTGACCACGACACCGGCTGCCTGTAGAGCGGCGATCTTCTCCTTAGCCCCGCCTTTCCCCCCCGCAATGATGGCGCCCGCGTGACCCATCCTCCGGCCAGGGGGTGCGGTCAGGCCCGCGATGAACGATACCACCGGCTTGGCCTTGTCGCCCTGCAGTAGAGAGAGAGACCAAGGGGTTTGCAGAACAAAGGTAAAGCCAAAAAGCACAGTGAAGTGCACCGACAGACTAATTAGTCACTTCAATGGCTACTTATTATCCTACCTTTTGGTGACAAATGGCCACATTTAACAGCTAACATTTTCGCGAGGAAATTTCTCACAGATATAGAGCGATTTATAAGTTGGGCAGAAAGAGGAAGTTGGGTTTAAATTAGGCTTTTAAGTGCAGCACTGTTGAGTCTTAAAAGGTCCGTTTGCGATACACCGGGCTTTGAATCCCCCAGCTCTAGCTAAATGCTGGCCAATTCATTCCCTAATAAATGTAGTATCCCTTTGTGAACATATTCTTAGGTCCACCTAAGCAGTTAATGTAGCAACTAATTGAGTAAAGCAATTAATTCCTGTCCTTCCAGACAGCCACCTCAAATGAAGAGACTGGAATTAGCATTACAATGGACGCCTCTGCCCACCCTCCATCCGAAAGAGATGTACTGCTTTAATTACGGAAACGGAGACGGCCCCTACCCTCCCATCCATTTCCACTACTACCGCAGGGCAGAATAATTGTCCGGCTCTTTTGAAAATGGAAAACTTGCTTAAGGTGGCTCATTCATCTAACGAGATCAAGACACTGAACCGCCAGACGACCACAGAGCTACGTTAGAGGCAGAAAATCCATCTCTAGACAGCAGAGTGCAGGTCAAATAAAAGCCTTCGCCATCAGACGACACTCCCCTCCGTCTTTGGAAGTAATTGACCTTTCTTTAAGTGACTTGCCACGGCTTTGGGGGAAAAAACCACACCCAGGATGGCAAACCGGGGTGGGGGGGGTGATGATTCTGGGGTTTCCACTCCCCTACCCTACTACTCCTGGCTGAGAGAGAACGCCCTTGTGACGAGCCGACCACATTGTGTGGACGACTTAAACGGAGGTTGTTCTGTGGCATCTCTAGCCCAGTAAATTTAGAAACCCTGGATATTTATGACCCCCACGGCTTCCCCTGATCCCTGATCTCATTGGTCAGCATTATGTCGGTCGAAACGGGCCAATCGCTGACTGATCTCCATCTGCGTTTCGGCACCTTCGAGCAAATCGATTTGCGACTCTCTGCCCGCTGCCAAAATGCATTTTCCGTAGCCCGGCACAAGAGGAGGGATTTTCTTCACCACAAAGCACTCATTTTGGGACGCGATAAGAAAAATAAACGCCGTGATCCTTTAATCAAAAAGAGCAGCGGCACTCCGGGACACGGTGTCATTCCGGCCGTCCCGCCAGCCAAACTCCCATCATTCCCGTCTCCAGCTAGGTGGAACAAAAAGTTCTCTCTGTAATATGCATGGCTGACTAACTCCAGATTCATTGCTTAAGAAAACGGGCACCACTTCCTAGGTTTGACAGCCTTGCTTCACCAGTCTCAGGTGGATTTAAGCACCCGAGTCCCATCCAGTATTAAGAAATGTCAGCCGTAGGAATCCTCCACCGTGGGCCGACTCCCGGGGGGGCGCCAGCTTACGGAATTGTGCTCCTTCAGGTACTCTGCGGCGTTCTCCTCCGCGTTGCCGCCGATCTCCCCAATCAGGATAATGCCCTCCGTCTTGGGGTCCTTCAGGAACACGTCCAGGCAGTCGATGAAGTTTGTCCCGTTGAAAGGGTCGCCGCCGATCCCTGGCAACGGCATTGACGGAGATCGCCTGACTGCCTGACTGCCCCAAACAGTCACATAAGGTCAGGGCACATTCGCCCCGCACTACTCACCGATGCAGAGAGACTGTCCCAATCCGACCTGCGTGGTCTGGTGCACTGCCTCGTACGTCAGGGTACCGGATCGGGACACGATTCCTGAGGGAACGCCCATTACGCCACTACATTACACGTCGTGTTAAACGGGTCATTACCACACTACAACCTGACTCCTTACACGATGACGCAACTAAATAAATGGCAAGAACAAGGTGCATCTCCCTTCCTGGTGACCCCAGTGAGGTCTGAACCCTGCGAGCTACCGCCGCAGACGTCCTCCAGACTGCAACCTGTGCCAGCACCTCCCAACGAGCCGACCAATCAGGGGGTGACGTTGGGACGAGGTGCAAACCCCAAATAAAAAAAACTCCCAGGATGGTCGCCGTGGGTGAGCGGCGGGGTCATACACGGCACGGAACACGGGCGGCGGGGCGGGCTTACCGATCCTTCCTTTCTTATGAATATGACCAGGCATTATTCCGATCTTGCACTCCCCTGGCTGTGGAGAGACGCAGCAAAGGGCCATTTACTTCAGTCAGCCAAAAGCGAGGGTTAAAAACAAGCCAGCCACAGCTTCTGGAGCGGCGGCGAGCTGCCACATTGGCAGACGGGTGGGTGCGTGAATAGGTCGGGGGGTGGGGGGGCTCACATTGATGACACCGGGGCAGTTGGGCCCGATGAGGCGAGTGGTGTTCTGACGAAGCAGCCTGTGCTTGACTTTCACCATGTCCTGCTGCGGGATGCCCTCGGTGATGCACACCACCAGCGGCATCTCTGCGTCAACGGCCTCCAAGATGGCCGCTCCCGCAAACGGGGGCGGCACGTAGATGACGGAGGCCTCGGCCCCGGTGCCCTCCTTCGCCTGGAGCCGTGGGGGCCGTGGGGGGCGGGGTTAGCGCATGCAGAAACTCCCACCCCTCACAACGCCGATGGAAGAGCAAGCGCCATTACCTCCTTCACGGAGTTAAAGACCGGCAGACTGAGGTGAGTCTTACCCCCCTTGCCGGGGGACACGCCTCCCACTAACCGGGTGCCATAGTCCAGGGATTGCTGGCTGTGAAACGTCCCCTGGGGAAGGAGGAAGGGAGGGAGGGTGACGGATTGAGCGGGTGACGGAGAGCTCTCCTTTGGCGCAGTGCCGCGCTGACCTTGGGATGTTATTACAGACCGCGGCAGCCATGATGAGGAAGAGCGCGGCAGGCCATAAATCACTGGCATGCGGCCCTGCGGCTGGCAGGGCTACACAGAGACCACAGGGGGGCGCTACTCACCAGGCAATCCAACAGAAACGGAGCCTTGGCACCTCTGAGATATGTAACACGTGCACTCGTGCATGACAAACTCTACAAGCCAGAGTCCAGGGCAACTTATGCCAAAATAGGTGCAAATTTAAATAGGACACATTTCATAATCCTGTATTCAGAATATGTGAACACATACATTCCTATGGTGAAAGAACACACAGCTAAACACAGATCATCATGTTATAATGTCTTTACTGTATTTGTCATTCTTTGTGTTACTGTACCTCATTGCAACAGGACAGTCCGTTTCTTTTCCTTTAAAAAGTAGAGTTTAGGTCGCAGAATATTTATAGACTGCTTATTTCTAACCTTCCACATCACAGCTGTCTGTGTTAATTATTAAAGATGGATGTCGAAACAACAGAGATAAGCGGAATGCAGGGTCAACTAACCATCGTGCAAATCAATGCGCTGCAAGGCAGCTGCAATTACTGACCTGAGGAACGCCAATCAGCACTTTCCTCTTATAGATTTTTTTTGCCTTAAGCTGACAATCATCCTTCACTCGCTCCGTGCTGAGTGAACAATATCCCCTGTGCTCTTACCTCAGTGTTTACACGTCTAAAGTGTTTGCCTGACATGCAGAAGAACAAGGAAGTCTTCCATAATGTTCCTTCATTCCTAAATCAAGTACCTTTTAGAAACGCCAGGCTGACATTACAGATGCAAGCAATCAGCAAATGCTGAATACAACCTCCCTGGACAAGGCTGATACCATGAAGTGGGCACCAGTCAGGATCCTAACCCTAACCCTAACCCTAACACTAACACTAACCCTATCCCTATCCCTAACCCTAACCCTACTTCTCCCCATCACGGATGACCAAAGCAGAATTTAAGTTATTAGAGAGCTGTTCAATCTAACTGAAAGGACCACTTAAGTACTCAAGAATGAGGCATTACATCTGACACTTAGCCACTAGTTTTAATAGCATAAACAAAAGACAATTTCATGCTTAAAAGTTAAACATTTTACTTCAACCAAAAAAAACATTGATAAAATATGTATTTGTGCCAATGAATACAAATATTACATAGATTCTTGAACACGACAAGACATAGGAACTGCCAAGGAAGTCAAACTTTCCTTCACATACATTCCTATAGGCAGTAAGTGCCTAAAGAATGAAATCCATAGGAAATTTGAAATTAAGAACGTAAGTGTGCATTCTAGTGAACAGCAACCATGCTAAAAACAGAGCTTTGCAGCGATTGTAAGTAATAAAGAACTGACTGTCTACTGCATTCTAAAGATGCAAGTCTGCAGAACAACCAATGACAGGAGTGCTGGGGCTATGCAGTCAGTAAATGGCACTGGTCATATGAAATGTGACCAGTAGGGGGCTTGCAGAATGTAGATAACAACTCAACCATGCATCTAGAGCTGGGTGGCCAGCTCCAGTCCGGGAGGGCCAAAATCCTACAGTTTGCAGATTTCCCTGCTCAAACACACCTGGTAACTCTCTGATTAAGGCGTGCTCCAGCAGGGGAATCTGCAAACTGTCGGAATCTGGCCCGGAATCAGCCTGATGCAGAGTAAACACTGAGCAGAGAACTAACAGGGTCCGGGGAAGCATGAAGGGCGGCGATACCAACCTGCTTGCCGGTGAAACCTTGGCATATAACTTTAGTGTCCTTGCTGATGTAAAGGTGCTGGCGGGAGGCACTATAACAGTATCTCACTCCGGGCTGCTGCACTGCAAACGGGGAACAAGGACAAAGTTTAGCTTTTACACCCCAGTATGTGAAGGACTGTCCAGCCAGCAATGACGGCCTCCCTTCCCCAAGGCCGACCGAAATATAGACGCAAACCAAACCTCAAGTCGCTCAATCCAGTCAACAGCCATAAAGCAAAGTCTTCAAAGTCTTTTATCTTATCAAAATAAATAAGGTTACGACAGACGGGGCACAGGAGCCCCGCAGACTTGCGGACCTTCCCGGCTTCCCGCAGAGCGCGGCTCGGCCTCGGCATTCGGCAGACAGTCACTGTAACACAATGGCAGGGACCCCTATGCATGCAAAGGGCCCCGAGCACCGCGGCTCGGCCTCGGCATTCGGCAGACAGTCACTGTAACACAATGGCAGGGACCCCTATGCATGCAAAGGGCCCCG
>JAODKL010000051.1:8554748-8564977 GCA_026780765.1 Petrocephalus schoutedeni
GATTACTATACTCTGACACTACTACAGAGTTATAAGCGATTACTATACTCTGACACTACTACAGAGTTATAAGTGATCACAATACTCTGACACTACTACAGAGTTATAAGTGATTAATATGTTCTGATATTACTGTTGAGTTGTATTTGGTGACACACAAGAAGACACATTATTTCACTGCAAGGTATTGTGGGATATTTTAATATTTATTTGATATCAGCAAAGACCTTCACTGCATAAAACAATGTCGAAGCCGAAACGTTACAGACAGGCATCGTTATTCATCCATGGTGGGCCTCCTTGGCGTGTTATTCTGCGTTCCTTCAGTTCCATCTGTTCACCAAGCTGAAGGTCACTCGCTAAGGACGAAAGGTGGAACATTGTTACGCTTCTGACATTCACTGAAAGCCAAGCGCTTAGCATGTAGTCGTCTAACGCCTGGGGAGCCGATACGAACCTGGTATCTAAGCACTGCTTAGGAGGGCTCCACCCTCAGTCGGAGTCGGCATTATCTGAGTTGGAACCTAATGGGATAAGAACGACCGTATCTGCACCGTGTACCTGAATTTTAAAGCACAGGCCTACAGCTTTGATTGCTGCGTTTCTGAAAACGCTTTCCCATTAGCACAGACGCTAACAAACACCCTTAGAGGACTGGAAACCATTAAAGAGCCCGCGGCCCATTTGCAGCGTACCTCATTGCTTGTAGACAAACTCCCGTCGTAAGTCACCCTGGGAGCAAAGCGCTGTGGGAGAAAAGCAGGGAGTTCTGGGAACCGGTTTCTGCTTGTGGTTACCGTTTAGCATGCTAGCATTTGTCACTAGTGGTAGGACCGCGCCGCCATCTGACTCAGTGTGCTGATTGGTCAGTCTCCTGAAATCACGCGCATATCATTAACGTTAATGCAAAATGGCTAGCTGAGTCTCTCAATCAAGGAAACAAACCAGTCAGAGCACAAGAGGAACAGAACTATTTAGCCGAGCACAGGAGCCTTTAAGGTTTAACCCTTTTCCCGTGATAATTTCCCCATGTGAAATTTGCCTACAGTTTAATGATGCTCTGGGGTCAGATTGACCCCAAACACGGGATAGGGGTTAAAGTAGTTTGTAAAACCTGAAGTAGCTCAAAGAATCCGGGATGACATGGATTATGTGGTCACCCTAGTAAAGCATTATTGTAACTCAGGTCATTGATCAGAGCAGTTGGACCAGCTCATTCCCGACAGTGAATGTAGACCCTGCCCCGTTTTCTCTGTCACTTCCCCTTCCTGAGTCCAGCTTACCTTATATATCCGCACGCGTGGAGCTGGGGTCATGACCTGCTGCCCCAGCCAGCTGCCAGCCAAGCCTGGACCTCCCTGCACATGGAGGTTTAAGCTGTAACTTCAATACTGGGCGGGCAGTTCCTTTTGTGCACTGGACTGAGCATTATTTAATCCTCTCACTTAAGAAATCAGTTTTGGGTGACGTCCAGATGTCGTTTAGCCAACTATGACTGTGTAGAAAGTATGTTCACATACGGAGAGTGACATTTCATCGAGAAATTCGGCGAAATCACTGGGTTTATTATGTACATCACATCTGTAACATTACAGAGTAATCTTACTGAATTAACAAGATAAAAACAGAATTAAACCAAATAAAAACTGTTAGAATGATGTTTAGAAGGATGTTTGTGATCTTTGTGAAGTGAGTTTTTGTGAGTTTGTGAGTTTGACAAGAAGTGCCAGGCTGACTTACCATAGCTTTCTGCTGGGCTGGGCTGGCTTCTAGCTGACCTCCCTGCAAGTTTGATTGAGGTGCACCAGGATATTGCAGTGATCCCTGAAAGGACAAAATTCTGCCTGATATAATAGCTGCACTGTCTGATTTTTGATTGGATACAGGCTGTGCATACTGACACATAGCTTTACCCCATTGGCTGGAGAGACCATCTGGCCCGGGATTGGCTGCTGCATAGGCAAAATGGGATTTGGGTTGTAGGGGACCATAAAAGGCAACTGTTGTTGTGGCAGTCCATTGGGAGCGTAAGGAATACCGAAGGGTTGGGATGGGATCATGGGTGACAGTGGAACACCGGGACCCATCTGCAAAGAGGCAGGTTATCAAGCAATCAGCCATTTTAGAAGCACCTATAGGCCCTAACTTTGTCACGTTTTTAATCCAAACATGACAGTTTATTAATGAGCTGCAGAGCCATTAATATGACAATATAATAAAGTCCTAGTTATTTTGAAGACCAGCAATAAGAGAGATTATAAGAATGTTCACTTTGCCTGTTATCCAAAAAACAAAACACTGTCACAACACAAAGGTTGTGGGTTCAAGTCCCAGGGAGCACACATTGATTGTAACATTTCCCTCTACTGGAAGTAGCTTCAGACAAAAGCATCCTTATCAAGTATCTTTGTAAGGCCCGTGACTCGGGTACTGACCTGAGCATACTGGGGTGGGAGGAATGCCCCTCCCATGTTGATCAGGGGTGTTTGAGGCCCCCCCAACACTAGCCCTGGGTTCAGAACCCCTGGCACCATTCCCCCGTTGTATCCCGTGAGCACTCGGAGTTTCTGAGCAAAAAGATCCATTTGGTTTATGTCTATAGAGACTCCCTAACGTCAAGTGCCATTACCATCACGCATCCCCACTTCACATGATCACAGCTTTCATCCCATAGATGTGAGGAGGAATGACCCTACCTTCCCAAAAGTGACCTAGAAGTGAAAGAGAGTAGCAGTGAGCTTCCAGGTCCACACATACAGACTCTTCTCTGCATCTGTGACATGATTCCCGGACCACCCCCAGTTACTCACTTGAAGGACCATAGCAGCAAAGACCATCAGTGCCGGAATCTTCATTCTTTAGGCTGGATGAACAGAAAACACCCAAAAATGTTACACTCAGGACTACGCTGAGGTACGACTTGCTAAAGACACCCAACGTCTTGTGCCTACTTGTAGAGTCGACTGAGCTTTCTGTTTGGTGTTCAATTCTCCGTTCTGTTTTCCCTGTGGATTTCGAGGAAGCAAATCGGATGGACTGCCAAGAGGAAGCATAAAATGAGTATTTATAGGATTCTGGACATTCATAGGGGTGCTAATTAGCCCGTGGCTGAGTTGGCAGGGCTCGCCCGCTCATGAGGCCTTGTGTCCTGCGATGTCCTGCTTCTTTCACGCCCATCTCAAACACAAGAGCATGACTGTGTGTGGGATTACATTAATTACAGGGCTCGGGCCGGCAGGGATGGCGTGAAAAGCCGCTAATTTGCGACCACCAAGCCAGGACAAAAAGTGTGGCAATCTGTGGCCGTCCACGCCGACCCAATCTCGTCAGATTCACTGGTATCGCGGGGAACAGAGCATGTTGGATTTAGGATTGTCTGGAATGCTGCAGTGGTCTCGGGAGAGATCTTTCTAACTGTCCTCCCGCCCCGGCTTGTTTTTGGGGATGTTGTGAAACATTTGATGGTTCTTTGACTTAGCAATTTGAAGGTTACTCCTGCTGAATGATGGGGTGGTTAGTGGCTGAGCGAATTAGAGTGATTTACCTGTGATTAGAAGGTCGTTGGTTCAAATTCCGTGGTCAGCAAAGCAATTTCACCATTGGGCTCTTGAGCACAGTTGTACACTATATTGCCAAAAGTATTGGGACACCTCTCCAAATCATTGAATTCAGGTGTCCCAATCACTTCCATGGCCATAGGTATATAAAATCAAGCATCTAGACATGCAGACTGCTTCTATAAACATTTGCGAAAGAATGGGTCGCTCTCAGGAGCTCAGTGAATTCAAGTGTGGTACCGTGATAGGATGCCACCTGTGTAGTAAGTCCATTTGTGAAATTTCCTCACTTCTAAATATTCCACAGTCATCTGTTAGTGGTATTATAGCAAAGTGGAAGCAATTGGGAACAACAGCAAGTCAGCGACAGTGTCAGGCCACGTAAAATCACAGAGCGGGGAGAGGGCATGCTGAGGTGTACAGTGTGCGGAAGTCGCCTACTTTCTGCAGAACCCATAGCTACAGACCTCCAAACTTTGTGTGGCCTTCAGATTAGCTCAAGAACAGTGTGTAGAGAGCTCAATGGACTGTGTTTCCATGGCCGAGCAGCTGCATCCAAGCAGTGCACTAAGTGCAGTGCAAAGTGTCAGATGCAGTGGTGTAAAGCACACTGCCACTGGACTCTAGAGCAGTGGAGATGTGTCCTCTGGAGAGACAAATCATACTTTTCTGTCTGGCAATCTGATGGGTTTGGCGGTTGCCAGGAGAACGGGGGGATTATGGTGTGGGGTTGTTTTTCAGGGGTTGGGCTTGGCCCCTTAGTTCCAGTGAAAGGAACTCTGAATGCTTTAGCATACAAACCCATTTTGAACAATTTTATGCTCTCAGCTTCGTGGGAGCTGCTTGGGGAGGGCCCCTTCCTGTCCCAACATGACTGTGCACCAGTGCGCAAAGCGAGGTCTGTAAAGACATGGATGACAGAGTTTGGCGTAGAGGAGCTTGGCTGGCCTGCACAGAGCCCTGACCTCAACCCGACAGAACACCTTAGGGATGAATTAGAGAGGAGACTGTGGGCCAGGCCTTCTCATCCAACATCAGTGCCTGACCTCACAAATGCTCTCCTGGAAGAATGGTCAAGAGTTCCCATAAACACACTCCTAAGCCTTGTGGAAAGCCTTTCCTGAAGAGCTGAAGCTGTTATAGCTGCAAAGGGCCGGCCAACTCCATATTAGAGCCCATGTATTAAGAATGTGATGTCATTAAAGTTCATGTGTGTGTGAAGGCAGGCGTCCCAATGCTTTTGGCAATATAGTGCATCTCCTAAAGAAATAAAATGCAAAGAAGTAAAAAAAAAATGTAGCTTGAATTAAAATGTCTGTATTTCCTGTGGTCCTCCAAAACTGGTCAGGAAAAGCATTTGTAAGACTATCGTATATGTATGTATGGTCATCTACCATCCATATGCAGTTTGTTTGCTTTAAAGCTAAGCATAGCACTTGTGACGGAAGCGCAGTATTTTTATTGGAAGCCTATTTTTACTTTCTCAGGAAGTGACTTTTTTGTTCGGCCCCCTGAGTTTCCTAGGGGCCCCGTTGTCCTGATTGTGGTTTGGAGCCACTGCATCCATCTGGGTTCGAGATGGGCCCATAACCCCATCTGTGAGCCTCGACCGCACTTAAAATAAGTCTGTGATTATAGTTTTTTGCTCTGCAGTGGTCAGCAATGACTACGCTGCAGTTATACAGAGTGGCTAATGACTTGCTCGTTGGACTTTCTGCCTGGGACGCAGCGCGTGGCATCGAAGTTTAATGAAGTGACTAAATATGGCCCATGAATGCGTTCTTGTGATGTCAGTGTCAGATTCTCGTCAAGCTCCAAACTGAACCGACAGGAAATGCCAAATAAGCTCAAATAAGCAATGGATCTCATTATTTGGTTGACTTATGGTCCTTTCTGTAGATTGTTTTCAAGTAAGTACAGTTTTTACACATTTTTGCATCTTTACCACGGTATTGTACGACTGGGCCAATATGGCGGCCTAGGGATAACACTGTGGTTTTTCCTCATAGCCTCAGCTCTGAGTTTGCGTGTAATTCCCGTGTTTGTGTGGATTTCCGGAGAGTACACAGTTTTCCACATGCTGCCGGATGACCTGGCGTCCCTGAAGCAGTGTCTGACTGTTCAGACTGCTGGCCGTGGAAGACAAAGAGGGATGGATGGAGCATGGTTGCTGATGCAGATGTGTGGGGTAACTATAGTACAATAACTATAAATATGACACTTGCCATAGAGACGTGTTCAATTCCACATGAGCCACATCAGCACTTACAAAATATACATATTTACCAACAACGTTCAGAGTGTAAGAACTGATTTATTAAGCCGTGATATGTGGATCTCATACAGCGATACATGCAGAGAGACATGAAATCAATAACGCTGTGAATCAGAACCATCTAAACAGTGGCTATGCCTTAGGATGACTTAGGATGACATGACTTGTGATGCGGAGGATGTGGGCTGTTCCCTCCCACCCATCTCAGATACTGGTGGGAACTTCAGTACCCAAATAAACTCCAGACCCAGAAGCCTCCTCCACCGTTGTCCTCTCATGCCCTTGAAGATCCTGTAAACATACATACTAGTTAAAATGTTTCTTAACGCAGAACAGCCCGGAAAGGTACGTTTGACAAATCAGATTTTGACTTATTATTTATCTGAACTCTTACGTTTTGCTCCTCTGGGAACTGGTCCATTTCTGGATTGTTCTGCTTTTGTCCGGGTAGCTGCTTTGGAGTCCGCATTCCGGGGGCAGGATTCCGGGATGGAGGGAGAGGCGTGCTCGAGAGACACGGTACCTTTAAGACCTCAGCCAGGGATGGTCTTGCGGTAGGAACTGGGAACATCTGAGCACAAAAGGTTAGGTGTTAGGCATAAGTCGCTGTCATGCCAATGAAATAACGGCACGTTTTGGCAAAATAAATACTGATAACAGGACTCACCTCTGGGTCCTCTGGGCCGGCCGTCAGAACCGAATCTGCGGGTGCGGAGCGCTGAGCAATACGAGAGAGCAGCGGTAAAGCCAGAGGGCCACTGGGCCGGCTGGGCAGCGTTGACAGGGTCAGACGTCAGCCCAGCTGACTTGCTGGTCAGCATACCCCATAATGCAGGGTTTAGCATCACCCAGCTGTCTGGGTGAGGAAGGTGTGCTTGAGTGATGGGGGGGACATACCTTGACCTTACGAGCTACATTTCCTGCACCTTGGGCCCCCATCAAGGGCTGCATAACGTTGTTTCCGGTCCCCAGTGGGAGAATCTGGCAGGAAATGTTCTTGATTAGGAAATTATTCTCAGGATAACTTTATATGATCTTTTCATGCATTAACTTGTCCATTTTTCAGAAGGTAATGATCTTAAATCATTCCTGGAAAAGTCACACGCCATCACAGGGCACTGATATGAACCCGCACCCAGACTCAGCTTAGGGGCAGTTTGGAGCGGCTGGTCCTTCCATTTGGCCTGCAAACCCATTCATACGGGGAGAGCCAGAAATGGATCCAAATCCGCTAGCATGTTTTAGCACTTTTCTTTGTGTTACCTGCATCGCCTGGCCGGGATTCAACACGGGAACCTGCAACCCCCCCTGCGGGAAAACGGCAAACAGGGGAGCCACCTGTCGAAACAGCCAGTGACGCAAAAACCCATAAAGAAAAGCAGGACCACCGGTGGACAAATCACGTCAGACTATGAAGTGCCTGTGTCCCGCCTCCTCGGCCCAACGGACTCACCCCATTGATGGGCTGCAGTTGAGGGCCGGCCACAGGGAACACCAGGGCCTGCGGCAGCCCCGCCCCGGGCCCCGGGAGCATGCCAGCTTGGCCAATCGGAAGGCCCGGCTGTGAGATAAGCATTGGCTGGGCGACAGGGACCAGCTGTGGCATGGACACACCCTTCAGGGACGGCCATACGGCACCGCATTAGTATAATACATATAGCATAATATATGAGGACAAAAGCAATCAGCAGCTTTAGGGTACGTAAGAGCTGCTTTGTCGGACCTGTGCAAGCTGGGCCTGTGCAAGCTGGGCCTGTGCAAGCTGGGCCTGTCCGTTTAACACCATGCCATTCACAGCCCCCGGACTGAGCCCGTTGGGCAGCACAATGCCATTCGCCGCTCCTGCGTTTATCATGGCCCCCTGAGGAGGAAGAAGATGGAGGCGACAGTGTCTGTCTTCCCGCCACGAGACGAAGTCGATGCAGAGAACGAGCGACTCAATCGGAACCGTACCTCTGCGCTCGATGACGTTGCTCCAGCTTCGGCCTGGAAAGGAGCGATAGCTGAATGCCACAGAACTTCAGGACACGCAGAGGTAAGAGGTTCCACAGCAAATGCTGGAACTTACCAGAAGCACCAGTGTCGGCCAGATGAAGAACCACCCGCAGATCATGGTTTGCCTGCTGCAGGGGAACGAGAGGAATGAACACAGGCTTCATCATGATGGCCGTTTGAAAAACATCAGCTACACATGGTTATTAATATCCTATAGTCTCATTATCAGATGCTCATTCCTTACCTGCAGATGGCCGTGAAGGAGCAGCTGGTCTACCTCAGGGCTGCGCCTTGTTTCTGTATGACATCCGAAGCGAGTTGTTTTCCCTGCAAGCTGTCCGTCTTATACACTCCTCGCTGTACCTCCACCGGCCACGGCCCAATCAGAGCTCAGCTCTGGCTGCTGACTCATCCTGGCCTTGCCGACTTCTCTTTGACCAGGTCATCAGCTTGGCCAATCGAGGTCATTCATCGGGCCCCATAATGACTGTAGCCATTTAATGAGTACTGCTGTAGGGACTCCAAGATGCCCCGGAGTCGTCTGTGCCTGTTTTCCTGAGTGTGCGCTAATGTTGGCGTAAACATGGCGGTCGTGTCTGGATTAGTAGGGTGATCTCCAGTGACTGTGGCCACCATGCCCCAGCTTGAGGCCTCATAATATCCACCAGGAGCAGTGTCATCATCGACCTCTAATCGTGTTATTATATCAGTCATCTCTCGCTCTCACTGCGCTGTGCGCACACACACACACACACACACACACGCGCCAAGAGTCCTCAGCATTTTCACAAAGTATCTGTTATCTGTTCTTGTTTAACCCTTTTCCTGTGATAATTTCCCCATGTGAAATTTCCCTACCGTTTAATGATGCTCTGGGGTCAGACTGACCCCAAACACGGGATAGGGGTTAAACGTTGTTTTTGTTATCGTTTAATATTCCTGATTGATATCAGCTGTGTGTACGCCTACACCTTCTAAACTGGTGTAGATTGTCAATAACAGGGTCTGCTTAATAAGGAAATTCATCACCATTATTATTTTTTAAGCAACCGAATCATCCTTCAGTCACATACAAAATGTATTTATGGGTAATTTAGAGACTCAAAATACAGGGGCAGAATATGTAAATAGACACATTTAGCACAGGTGAGATTTGAACCCAAAACTCTGCCTCTATAAGCCAACAGCTATAGCCAGGAAGCCTCCGGGGAAACAGACGTTTGTTTTTCTCTAAGCAAATTTCACGACCTTGATTCTGGGCAGAATTTTAATTTGTTGCCATGGTGCAGTGAGGGAGAAGTCAATCAGTTAATTAGCCATGTAAAAGTCAAATGTGCAAACTGACTAATAGGGGAGAGGGGGAAGTGACATTCTTATTGGACGGTCTTCCCACGCTTGCCCCAGAAACCATCACAGGGGTCTGAAATAAGCAAGACCCTTTTTTCCCTGTCCCACCGCAAATGACTGAGCTGAAGAGCTGTTTGGTAATTAGCACAACGAGCTATGAGGAGTTAAATCAGGTGTGATAAATGAGGGTAACCCCAAAAATCTGCAGGGACAGACCATTGTATAAATAAAGTCCACAGCTAGCCATTACAATTCTCCTATGCGACATGCACTGACAGTGCGTCTTATTCTGAACGTTCTGGACAAGCTTCCAATCAAACTCTGATGATCCAGAAGGGAGTTTTAAAGCAAGCTTTTACAAATCTGGGGTTTTTAATCTGATTTACTTTGTGTGTGTGCAGCTTCCTGTGGCTAAAACGGGCTGCTAAGAGCAAGCGTGCTTTATTTTTACACCCGCTGTGAGATCTGTAGAAAACAAAGGCCCCAGGCGAGCGCTGTGATCTCCACGCCTGCGGCCGCTTGTTTTGGCAGGATTGGTGCGAGCTTGGTGCCGCTCCCCCAGCGGGCCAAGAGAAGAGGCCCATTTAGCAGATTCCTGTGGTGGAGGCGGCTTGCTGAAACGCCGCTCACCCCCTGCCTCCAGCCGCTGTGCCCCGTCCCCGGGCGGCCCGTGGGGGTCGTTTGGTCGCCGGGCCTTCCGGGCCGGGTGGGATTTCTGCCCCTGTGGGAGGCCTGCGGGAAGTTTGGGGGTCAGTTACAAACTGGTCTCTCCCCGTTTCCCACTACAGTACATTACAGAACATGGCTTGTTTATCTAACAGACGCTTTCACCCAAAGCGACGTTTAAGTGAGGAGGGTACATGGCAAGCAAATGGCAGTTTTAGGAGCCGAGTTTTGGTGCAAGTGCGACCAGGCTGGGTTTCCAGTCAGCTGCCATTAATTAGCACCTCCTTTTCACAAAGCCCTAGCTTGACAAAGATAATAGATTTCTGCTATAATCATGGGCGTAAATCCCAGGGGGGGCGGAGGGGACATGCCCCCCCCCCCCCCCCCCC
>JAODKL010000051.1:8586703-8597133 GCA_026780765.1 Petrocephalus schoutedeni
CCTAACCCTAACCCTAACCCTAACCCTATCCCTAACCCTAACCCTATCCCTAACCCTAACCCTAACCCTAACCCTAAGTGCCTAACCCTAACCCTAACCCTAACCCTAATCCTAACCCTATCCCTAACCCTAACCCTAACCCTAACCCTAACGCAGGCCCGCAGGCGCAGTGACGCAGTGGCGCCGGGGTGTCACGCTCTCCTGTTTTTATCCCACGCCAATAAACGCCAGTTTTTTAGCTCCAGAGAGTCCATTCATTAGACAGAAGCCAAACCTACAATTAATACAGCACAGGCCTATATTTTGCATTCAACGTACTTATGTGGAAATAAATAATAATATTATGTATAGTGGTAATCTCAAGGTGAATTAACTGGGTTGAGTGGTGAGGGAGGGTCTGGTGTGAGGCCATGCAGAGGCTTGATGGAAATAACCACATGTAAATGCTCCTGTGGGCGGCCAGGCCGAGGCGCCCTCTGCCAGCCGGGCCTGACTGCGTCTCGCCTAACCCTCGCAGGAGATGCAGCGTCTGAGGCAGCAGGTCAGCGCGCTGGAGCAGGAGACGGGCAGGCTGACGCGCCAGCCCGAGCATGAGAAGGACCTGGAGATCCAGCGGCTCCAGGGGGCGCTCCGGGAGCAGGATAAGGAGCGGGCCACAAGGACCGTGCTGTGCGACTCGCTGGCCCAGGAGGCCGAGCGGCTGCGGACGCAGCTGGGCACCACGGTGCAGGTGTGCCAGGACCTGCTGCGGCGGCTGGAGGGCGCCAGGGAGGCCGGCGGCGCCGCCCAAGGCAGGACGGTGCGTCCCTCTGGCTGGCCAGAGCCACGGCCTGCTCCCTGCCCTCCCGTCACCCTCCCGTAACACTCAGCACAGTCTAGAACTAACTGGGATATTTTTGTCCTTTTACTCCACCAATTAGCTTGCAGATCCTGCGGCTGGCCAGCAATTCACGGCGCTGGAGCTGAAACTCCAAGAGGAGAATCAGGTGTTAAAGCAGCGTGTGGCTTATGTAAGACCCGGGCGCCTCGGCTAACTCTCCCTGCACTTAGCTGCCTTCCCCAACTCCGTACCATCTACGGAGCTGATTACGGGAAATGCAGACCGGCTGACCGTGTCGGCCTTCTCCCACGAAGGTGGAGGCCCTGAACGCCAAGTGGCAGAAGTACGACTCCAGCCGGGAGGAGTACGTGAAGGGCCTGTGTCAGAAGCTGAGGGAGGCCTCCTCGCAGGCCAGCGTGGGTCTGCTCCAGCAGGAGGTCACCAGGCTCAACCAGCTGCTGCAGCAGAAGATGGGAGACTGTGACAGAGTAAGCAGGGAGCTGGAGGATTCCAAGCGAGCAGACAGGGAGCGCATCCAGATGCTGGAGCAGCAGGTACGCAGGGGGGCTGCCGGCCTGCCTCCGCCGCACCCACCCCCACAGCTGGAGCCCCCTGACCCCCGCGTCTCGCTCACTCAGGTGGTCACCTATGTGGATGACTTCAACTCGGAGCGGGCTGACCGGGAGCGGGCTCAGAGCCGGATCCAGGACCTAGAGGAGCAGCTGGCCCGACATCAGCAGGTGAGGGCCTGGCCTCTGCCCCGGACTACTGCCCGCCCAGGCATCTAGACACTTTCGACTTCTCCGGCCTTGTCACGCACAGCAACTTAATTACAAGGATGTCCATCCCGTCACCCGTATCTCCTCGGCTCAGACTTGGGCCATCTGCTAATGCCACAAGACGAGCTTAGCTGGATGTAGCCAGCAACTTCAGGAATGGACTTTAAAACTTTTATTATTCTTCTAAAATGTATTTTTAGTCCTTTAATGAAATTTAAATATCCGGTGATTCTAACCGCGTGCGTTCTATCCCGTCGCCCAGGATCGCCTGGACCGGTCGTCCTCCTGGAGAACGCCGTGGGACTCGGGGCGCACGCACGCCACCGCCGCTGCCACCGAGCCCCTGCTGAGGGGCGGTTCCGAGCAGCAGGGGGCGGGCTCGGCTCCGGGGACCACGGGGACCGAGTGGCAGAGTCTCACTGTGCTCCAGTGCCCTCACTGCCCCGCCGTGTACAATGACGCACACACGGCCGAGTACCTGAGACACTGTGACGAGTGTGCCCACTTGTGAAGGCACGGAGCTCGCTGCACAAACTGAACAAATATTATTTATTACAAACTCAAAATTCTGAGCACTGATAGAAGCACTACGAGGCCGAGGGGCCTGTAAAAAGCTTAATATTAACTCAGTATTTTACACATTTTTACTATGAATTAATATCTTTCAAAAAGAACTGTAATTCAAATTTCACATTGTGAGTATATCTGACAAAAGTGTTTTTTTTTTCTTTTTCTTTTTCTTTTTTTAGATGTGTTTAACCCTGGGGACCCCATGGGGTCATATTTGACCCCAGCTTTTATTTCTGCCTTACATGCAACCCACTCATAAAAGTAAATATTTTGTTTTTGTTTTTGGGTGGCGTATGGTACACTGGGCTGTATAGCAAAAAAAAAAAACTTGAATTTGATGAGCGGGTTGAATGTAAAGCAGAAATAATAGGTCAGGTTAAATATGACCCTGTGGGTTTCCCAGGGTTAAACACTTACAAAGCACTTACAAAGCACTTATAAAGCACTTATTTGCAACAAACTATTAAATTATTATACAATGAAGCGTGTTTAATTTAAAAGGTCAATATTTTTTTTTACACCACGAGATGGGTGAACAGGGAGATTCCCAAATCTGGCATCGGACTTACAAATATACCTCATTTAAATTTATTCAGCCTTGGTACTGAACCATGTTCAAACAGACGCTGCCTGTCTGTTCCTTTTGCACTTTTTTGATTCACAAATATGGTGTGCGTAAGGCACACTTTGGCATAATTACGGTTTTATTTTTAGGTTATTGTGAATTCTTCGTGTGTTCTGTTGTATTGGTGCTGTTTTCATTCGTGTACATTGTTTGTGAATTTTGATGTTACTTTTAATTTGTCATGTTCTAAAAAGACCTTTAAAAAATAAATACTAATATCTCAGTTGGGAAGGTTCATCCTTAAAACACACTGACTTAATTTTGTCTCTAGAATCTGGGTCCCTTTGCTCAGTCGTCTTTAATGCAGTCGAGAGGAGAGGAGAGGAGAGGGGCTGGGAGTAAGAACCACTGGAGCAGATAGATGTTTTTAGTTGGCTGTCAGAGGCAGTGGTCCAGCCAGGGTACAAAGAGGAGCTATCGGGTAGCCGGCGGAAAGCACCGGGCTGACAGCTCTGCGTGGCTACACAGTGACTGCACCGGCTTGCCTTTCCAGCTGCCGGCAGGGGTCAAATGGGAGAACAGGCAGGGGGTCCATCTGAGCCCCAGCCAGCCTGGGAGCGCCAGGGCACGTGAGAACAGGCAGGGGGTCCATCTGAGCCCCAGCCAGCCTGGGAGGCCAGGGCACGGGTCTGATACCGGACGGACTTGAACAGGGACCCCGTCCTCAGCTGTGACGGATTCCGTCAAGGAACGCCAAATATATTCCCACGGCGATATGTTTTTTTCTTTTCTCCTCACTGGTGTGCCCCCATGACCGAGCGCTAGCTACTCCTTCTCACTTTGGAGATGCCAGGTGGGCGGGGCCCTGGGACAGACAGGAAGGTGAGGGGGGTGTGTCTCGACAGAGGAGAGGGGTGGTAGCGGGTGCTCAGGTGTTTATATGGGAGTCCCGAGAGACCCACCAGGCCCGTTTTCCTGTCTCGCTATTTATCAGCATTCTGCGGGCACCAAAGAGGGTGTTTTCATAAAACCATGAAGACCATTTCAAAATAAAAAAAGTGAAAGGCTGGGATCCCCCGCCCCCCCTCCGTGGGGATCCCCAATCATGTGCGCCCCCTGACACAGATCACACCCATCACCAGTTCCCCACCATCTACCCTCAGCTTCATCTGGAAACAATTAGGTCACATTACTTAACCAGAAAAGGTTTTGTGATATTTTTATGCATACAGACTACTTTTTACATACAGTCCCCTATTTTCAGCAACTCTCCCACGCGCGGCAGGCGAAATCACCAGCTCTGTCACTAAAGGCCACCGAGCCCCCGACTGTTTCCATGACAGACTCAGCTGTTGGTTCATTCCAGTCTCAAAAATCCTGCACTTGCCCTGGGGTCTGGGAAGAGTTACGCGCAGGCGGCATATATGACTTTTAATCATTTGGGTATCCAGAAATACCGGGAAACTCCCATAAGAGACGGGAAATGCCACGAGGGGCCATGAGCCTCAGAGGCGGCTCGCTTGTGCTGGCGGGCTGCACGCCGTCATTAGGGGTGTTTGCAGCCAGCATTATTATTAATCCCCGTTATGTAGCCTCGTTAGAGACGAAATCTGAGAAAGGAAGAGCATTTCACAGGTGCGAAACCCCGGCGCGGCCTCGTCGCGCACGGCGGTGTTACGACACAGGGGCTTCCCCGGCGGGACTTCTGCAAGCTGCCAAATCCACCGGGTCGCCATAGCGACACCCCTCTGCTTACGGGTTTTCAGAAGGCCCTCCGGCCGGGTGGCGTTCCGGGGAACATTCTGGGCGGCGCGGATGGGCGGCGTGTGCAGCTCTGAAGGCCGACGGCCTTGCTGGGACGCGGCTCTCACTTCCTTTTAGCGTGAAAGCAGGAAGGACTGAAACCCAGCGACGTGCACAAACAAAAGCTTTTACCGTAAAGAACGCCAAGATCGTGGTGCTTGCTTCTCTTTTTAAGGGGTGGGGGGGGGGGCATCATTAAGCCACGATAGAAGCTGAAAGTGGATTTCATAATTCATGTCACTGAATAAACGGCATTGGACTGTAAATGCAGACCAGGCCGTCCCAACGGGCCGTAATCGGATCACAAGGGCCAGGTCGCCGTCTCGACTTACGGACTGAGAGACGCTGGTAAAAATCCGGCAAAAAAAAACACAAAAGCACTTATGGGAAATTTCAAAGGAGTTTTTTTTTTTTTGTTTGAATACCTAATGATGAATTTGAATTCCCCCCCGTGTCTTTTTGCTAAATCTTTCAGTACTTCATGTGACACACACAGCCATGCCACCTCACAGGATGTGAGAAGGCAGCGAGGAAGTCCACAGGCGACGAGACGCAAACCCCCCCGCCCCCCTCGGCCCACCAGCGACACACGGCGAAGGTCCCTTGCGGTCGACTATCTTTAGAACTTCTCTTCCCGTGCCAGTCGTTTAAACTCTTCAGTGTAAATCGGTTCTCTGGCAACAAACAAGGCAGGAGCGCTAAAGGATGCTAATATGGTACGAGAGAGACGTCCCCCCCCCCAAAAAGAAGAAAGACACCCGTTTGGACGTCTTGATCACGCTTGTTTCGCTCACATCTCCCTTGTTCGTTTCCTGGCTGCTAATCCGCCAGGGAGATCACCTTGATCGCTCGTGATTGCACAGATAAGCGAGCATGTCGCCGTGGAGACGCCACACTCGCTAATTTCACATGAACCCTGTATGCGTGACCTCTCCTTACTATATTTACACATCTTTACCGGAACCTTTGATTTCAGAAGAGCCGTGAGTCACATCTACGGGCCTCTCTGATTCAACCCGCAAAGAAGCAAAGCACTGAGATTTCAGAATGATCGATGTTCCTATACAGTCAACACGCAACTGAAGATGGCAAGAAGCCTACTTGCCGTCACGGGTGGACACTGAGCAAGGGAAGGAAACCCAGAATGCTCTTGTGCGAGTTCCTGCTGTCAGGTACCCAGCAGACACAGGCCTCTATCAGCCCATTAACGTGCCACGCTGTTAATTAGGATTCATATCTCAGCACAGCGCCGAGAATCCTGGCCGTACACCCTCACAGGCTCAGAGTGACAGCCCGCCCCCCCCCCAAACACGCACGCTGGCCTTCCATGAAGGGCTCCGCGTTTCCGCGAGCGCCCCCCTCGTTCCTATCCGGCCCCCTGTCACGCTCCTTTGGTCCTCACCTCTGCTCACGAAGGTGCTTTCGGCTCTTATGGAAACAACTTCAGCAGAAATATGAATCTCCAACGGGCGCTGAGAGGACATAAGAGCAAAAACACGGTGCAGAACCTGGGGGAACCAGGCAGAAAACAAAGCTGGACCCCACCCTTATGAAGAAAGCTGAAGAAACCAACACAGCACACCAGTCCTGCCATACTACTGTATTCCATCTTTCAAAAAAGAAAGACACAGAGTTTTTATATTACTTAACAATATGTTAAAAAGCAGCCAAACAGGCTTCAGTGTTAACACAATATACACTCTATAACAGATCCATAGTGTGAGTAATGTCCATCTCCCCCATTTCATTCTCCAAGTATTCAGATACAAGCTGGCTACAAACAGAAGGGCGGAAGAAAGGTAAAAGAAATAAATTGCACAACTTGTACACTTTAAGGACTCAAAATTGGAACTAAGGTTGGGGGGGGGGGTGTTTATGTCAAGTATAAGCCTACCTGGCCCCGCGGGGGGAATAGGGGGCCGATTTGTTTGGGGCGAAGCGACACTGACCACGTTGGCCACCGTGTCAGTGTCACAGAGGAAGTGGGACAGGAGGGTGTGTGTGTGTGTGTAAGAAAGCCACAGTAATATGAGCAAAGGCCGTTTTTTGTTTTTTTGTTTTTTTTTCCTTCCCTTTAAATTCATCTCTCTTTCCGCAATCTGCCTCGGGGGGGCCTGAACCCAAACATACGCCGCACTAAGCAGCGCGGGCAGCAGAAACCGAAGATAAGCCGTGACACAGCCAGCGGCGGCCATGTTGGCGCCAACCGTGCGGAGAATCACAGCAGTCTGAAAGTGCCCGCAGAGTGCAGCAGGTGGGTTTCCAATTCCTTTTTTTTTTTTTAACAACCCCCCCCCAAAGTCTTGCAAGAATATTACAGCACATTTGTTCCAGCAGGAGCAGCAGGGACGGGGCGTGGGGGCTCGCTGGCCAGGGCAGCACGTTTCACACAGCAGGGGAAGGTCAGGTGTGTTGGGCGGGGCGGGGCCGAGGTGTCCCCCTGTGTCCATCAGTGGGCAGCGAAGGTGGCCTTCTTCAAGCTGAAGTTGGACCAGTTGATGGAGAGACGCTGTCGGGTCTGTCTGGCCGAATCCAGGCAAAACCTGCGGGGGGGGGGGGGGTGTAAAAATGGTTACGGCAAAGAGCAATGACGGCGAGGCCCCGAGACACGCGCCCGCAGGCCGAGCGCGGCGCTGCCCCCTGCTGGTACCTTTTGAAGTACTCCACCTCCCTCTCGGTCTCGTCCATTTCCACGCTGTCGAGGTCGATGTCTTTGGGCAGGAAAACGTCATCTGGGATATTAAGGGAACCGATAAGCAATAAGTAACCAGACCCTAAGTTAGCAGCGTGCAGGTGGAATGCATCAAAGATGGCGGCAGACAGGTCTAAGCGGTTCTATACAGGACGCACCCAGGGCCCCGCCCCCCTGGCCACTCTGGCAGACGATTGGCTAGCCAGGTTCCTCTCACCTATGGAGTTGCTGTTCTTATCGCCCTTTTTCTTCTTGCCCTTCTTGGCTTTCCCTTTGGGCTGCGGCGACTCGGCGCTGTGGGGCTTCCCGTTCAGCTGGGGGGGCTCTGTGGGGGGGGGCGGCTCCGTGGCGGCCAGCGCCTTCTCCTCCTTGCTGTGGTTCAGCTGCTTCTTGCCGCTGGAGCTGTTCCTCCTCTCCTCCGCGGCCTCCTCCGCGGGCCTGGGCTTCCCGCGGGCCTCCGTCGGGGCGGCGTCGGCCGCCGGGGGGGTCGCCTCTGCTGCATTCCTGGGGATTTCCGGCGACTTTTTCGTCGCCTCTGAGACAGGTGCGGCCGGCGGATGTCTCAGCCGCGCCTTGCCGTTCTGTTCCCGCGGCGACGGGGCATCCAGCGGCTTCTCGGGGTCGGGGCCCGGCTGGAGCGGGGCTGGGTCGCCCCCGTTCACCAGGGCCTCGGGCAGGGCTACTCGCTGGAGCTGCCCGTCCCGGGAGCCCGGCAGACAGACCATGTCGCAGAGGAGGTGCTCCTTGCTGCGGAAGCTCTCCAGGACCTTCTGGGCAGACTCCCTCAGGGGCTGCGGGCTCTGGGTGGCCGGCTCGGGCTTGGGGCCGTCTCTGGCCCGCTCCTTCTTCTTCTTCTTGGCCGTGCGGAGGTGCTCCTGTAGGTGGAGCAGCTCGCGCTTCAGGGCATCCTGCGCCCTCTGCCGCTGCTGGTCCTCCCGCTCGCGCGCCTCCGCCTCCACCCGCGCCTTCTCCTCCATCTGCGACAGAGCCGGCAGCTTAAACACCGGGCGGCCGGCGCCGAGCCCGCCGCCATCGCGCATTAGACCCAGGTGATTTTTAGGGGTCGGGTCCTTAAGCGGTCACAGAAAACAGCAGATAAAGCATAATATATTCACACAGGACCCCATGCGGCATGTGGCACCCATGCAGTACTGGCACTAAATACACGCAGCACCTGCGCAGAACACACACACACAGCACCCACGCAGCACCTGCGCAGAATACACACACACACACACAGCACCCACGCAGCACCTGCGCAGAATACACACACACACAGCACCCACGCAGCACCTGCGCAGCACCCGCGCAGCACCCACGCAGAATACCCGCAGCACCCGCGCAGCACCCGCGCAGAATACCCGCAGCACCCGCGCAGCACCCGCGCAGAATACCCGCAGCACGCTCAGCTACCTTCCTCTGCTTGTGCCGGGCCCTCTTGGCTGCCTTGGCGCCGCTGGTGGGCTTGCTGTCGCTGCTGTTGATGAACTGCAGTAGGTCCTCCACCTTGCGGTGGTCCTCCACGCCCTCCCGCTCCGGCGCCGCCTCCTCCTTCTTCGGCTGCTCCTCTTTCCGCTTGGTCAGTCGCAGCCGCAGCTTCTCGCGCATCTCTGCGAAGTTGCGGCTGGTGGGGGCCGCGGGCGGCTGTGGAAAATGGGCCTGGGTCTGACACCGAGCGCGACAGTGCCGCAGAAAGCGGGCGCACAGCAAGCGGGCGGCGGATAGGCCCGGCCCCCCGCGACCTACCCCTCCGTGGCCGAAGAATTCACAGTAGCAGCAGTCGCAGTACTTTCCCTCCTTCTGATTGGTGGAGGTGGAGGTGCTGGAGCTGTGTTCGGAGCAGCTGTCCTCGTCCGGGCTCTCCTCGCCGTCGTAGGGCTGGTGGTCGTATGCGCCGTTGGCCTCACACCGGTGCCCCTCACAGTCCGGGTCGCTGTCGGGCCGCCCCCGCAACATCTTAAACTCCAGTCCACCAAACCGAAATTGCGTTGCGTTGGCGTTTCGCGAGGCCTGGGTGTAACGACTGACCTGCAGACGCTGGGCGGCGCGCTGACACAGCCCTCGCCCGGGGGGATGGCAGAAGGCTCGCCCGGCGGGAGGTAGAGGGACGGGTGGGGGGCGTCCAGGAAGCCGGGGGCTGGAGCAACTCTCTTGGGGAAGTGCGGGGACGCCACGGCGGGAAGGTGGGCCGCGGAGGCCGGGGGGAGGGGTGGCCCGGTCAGGGGGGGCAGGGAGGCCAGGCCCGTGGGGCTGCTGTGGGGCGCCACGGGGCCGGGGAGCCCGTGCTCGTCTTTGCAGACGCTATGGAACACATCACCTGCGGGGAAAGCGGCGCTTTCATGGTCACTAAAGTATCCCGAGTGGCCAGATGACGTCGTGGTGGGGGGTCACGAAGGGGGGGGCGGCCATGATTACCTGACTGAGTGCCGGAGGACATACAGGCCCCCGGGGGGGCGGACATGGCTGCCCCCAGCGTCCCCTTGCTGGACTCCATGAAGGCGTCCTGGAAGCTGTAGAGACACTTCTTCTTCTTGGCGCCGTTTTTCCGCTCCTTCGTCTCCATGGAAACGGGGGCGTCGCCACCGGCCGCAGTGGGCGGGGCCTCCGGGAGCGGCGGTCCTATCATGTCACCTTTGCGAGAGGCAGAAGCTCGTTTCAGCCACACGTGCAGGCAGGTGGCTGTGGGCCGGAACGGCCCCGGGTTCGAGCGCGGCGGCCTCGACTCACCCGGCAGGGAGTCCTGGAGGAAGAGGGCGGGGTTCCAGCTCTTGATGACGTTGGTGTCCCAGATATTCTCGAACTTAAGCGAGGGACACTGGAGGGCGCTGTTCCAGTCAGCAGCGGAGTTCCCGAAACAGTTCTGGTACACGTGGTCGGGGAGGGAGGGCGGGAACACGGGGTGTTTACTGCTCGGGTGACTGGACGTAGGTGCAGATGGCAGCGTCTGAACACCCAAAAAAAACATAAGAACATAAGAAACATACAAAGGAGAGGAGGCCATTCGGCCCATCGAGCTCGTTTGGGGAGAACTTACCTAATGGCTCAGGGCTGTTAAAATCTTATCTAGCTCTGAATGAAAGGAACCCAAGGTTTTAGCTTGCACTACACTATCAGGAAGACTATCCCATACTCTAACTACACGCTGTGTAAAGAAGTGCTTCCTCAAATCCAGCTTAAAATGTTCTCCCGCTAATTTCCACC